>OZ010599.1:90511388-90678888 GCA_963932145.1 Acanthosepion lycidas | reverse complement strand
TTTGGTGTTAATAATTTGTATCAGTATAGAGTTACTTTCATAGATGTCAAGTCAGGGTAAGTTGGGGGTGTCTAAATTTAAAACGGAAGATGTTTTCGCCTAGTCTGGTTTACGTGTCTATGGAGATTTATTTATTTATTTATTTTATTTCTTTATGAAAGGGATTTGTGTATATAAAAACTGTCATGACATTTGTTTTTTGACGACCTCATAAAGGGTTATCTTTTTTTGAATTTAATTCAAATAATTATATTGAAGTTTTCGGCTCTTGTTTTGAAACATGACACCTCTTATGTAGCGTGTTGGAATCATATTTTTAAATAAATAATTACATCTATCTATCTATCTATCTATCTATCTATCTATATATATATATATATGTATATATATATATATATATATATATATATATATATATATATATAGATAGATAGATAGATAGATAGATAGTGAACAGTTTGAGATAAATAGATAATGAACAGTTTGAGATAGATAAACAGAGACAGACAGACAGATAGATAGATCGATAGATAGATAATGAACACACACACACACACACATATCTGTATAGATAGATAGATAGATAGATAGATAGATAGATAGATAGATAGATAGATAGATAGGGAGTGAGATAGAGAGATAATGAACACAGATAAATAATGAATAAAAAGAGATAAATAATGAACAGGAAAAGATAGATTGATAGACAGACTATGAACAGAAAAGGATAGATAGATAGATAGATAGATAGATAGATAGATAGATAGATAGATAGATAGATAGATAGATAGATAGATTGATAGTAATAGCACGTCCCACCCCAATACATCAGAAATCTTCAGCAATATTACAGTCTTGAGAGGATCCTGTACGCCACCCCCACCAACCACGCTATCATTTTCTTCTTTCAGTTAGAGAAATATGAATGTTTCATCAACCTATTTTCGCCTATTCAGCACAAAGTACATCAACACGTGTCCAGTCTGATTCCACAACCCTAATCTGGCGTTGTTATTCTTCCGAATTTGGGATTGTCTTTCAGGTTTCGGTTACTTTAATGTAAATAAATGATGTGACGAAGCTTCTTGGAGACTTCAATCTGACACTGCCTATGTTCGACAATTTCATATAAGCTATTGCTTGAACATTTGCTATATTCGAATGATTCTGTAGTGTATTGAAAGAGAGGCATGCACAGACACACACACACACACACGGAGGGGGAGAGAGACAGACAGACACACACACACACCTGCGCAATCACAAAGTTTTAGAAGCTCCACTCAAATAAGTTGTTGAATCTAATAACGCAAAAGGTAGATTTTAGTAAGTATATATATATATATATATATATATATATATATATATATATATATATATATATATATTTATATATATATATATATATAAATAAGTTTTAAATAATAAAATTCTCAGACACACTGGGTTATATATTAATATTTTTGTTTTATTATTTCAGTTAGGTTCCTCAACTAGTTTCGGCCAGCAAGGCCATCATCAGGAGAAAAAAAAATCCCTGCTTGTTAGTCACAGTGAACTACAGGAGTGAATGACTGTTTCTGAAGAAAGTGAATTTTATCCGTAGTTTTCATTCATTTTGGTCAGTCCTTGAGTTGGTCAAACGGCCTCTTTCAAGTTGTTTTAAGGTAGAAGCAGGGAGATTCCTGAGTCTCAGAATTCCCTCCTTGGTCATTTTGACAGTTTTATTGGTTGCTGGGGATGCGATGTGTGCGTTAAGTGTATGTTATCGTTTATTTTTGGGGGAGTATGTGTGATGTGTGTATGCGTATATATTTGTGTGAGTGTGTATATATAAGTGTGATACCTCCACACACACACACTCACTCACACACACACACATATATATATATATATATATGTATATATATATATATGTATATATGTGTGTGTGTGTGTGTGTGTGAAAATATATAGAAAATAGGAAAGAACTGGTTAGGTAAATAATCCAAAGTTCTTTAGTATTTTTGTTATTATCTAAAAAAAATAGTACTCGATACAAAAGTAGAGCATAAATATAATTATTTATTTAAAAATGTGTTGGAATCATATTTTTAAATAAATAATTATATATATATATATATATATATATATATATATTCAACCGTGCCTCCTCTAAGAGCAGGCGCGGTGGAATATGACGGGAGAGTCCATTATATATATATATATATATATATATATATGACGAAATATATTTTAAAGGTGTGCTATATTTATGGGATAAAGTGCTCAATATCAGAGATAGAGCGTATGTAAATATAAAAGTGAACATTGAAGTCAACACTCAGTGCCTTTTTGTGTGTGTGTGTGTGTGTGTGTGTGTGTGTGTGTGTGTGTGTGTGTGTGTGTGTGTGTGTGTGTTTATTGTCTCTGGTCCGATTGGTAATTTGGTTGACGCAATTCGATGGAAAGTGTTCAGGCGAACTAAATTCCTTAGTTCAACCAATTTTAACCTTCACGGAGAAGACACGCCATAACAGGCTCATTGTAGCGGATTACTCTCATTCCCTTCGTATTTTATTGGTGAGATGTCACTCGAATAGCTTCTTCCCACGAACCGCGACTTTGTAGAACCGACTCCCAAGATGATGTTTCCACGATTGAAATATATACAAAATATATATATCCAAGTATATGATTGGTGCAGACGGAATAGAATTCCAATAATCAAAAACAGTATTCTATAAAAGAGTGCTCAATACAGAGTAGAGTAAATAAATATGTCATAACATCACTACAAAAATATCCATTTTGTTTCAACAGTTCTGATGACTTTTCAGTTGCTGGTGTTTGTTGCAGAATAAAGAGTTTTAAAAAGTTCTTTTCGATTAGAAAAACAAATAAATAAAAACATATATGTATATTTTCCTCCGTTCCTTCTTCGAAAAATTTTATAATATTTTAAATTTAAGTTTAAATTTGTAATTTTTTAACTTTATGGTAAAATTAAAAATTAATCAGTTATAATGATTTCTAATTTAGTCTAACATTAACATTAAGGTATTCCCAAATTGTATCTGAGGATCGTTGTCAAGTCTTTTGAATTATCATATACTTGTATTTTGATTGGTCATTGTAGCTTACGTAACAATGTTTCCACTATTGAGGGGAGTTTGGTTGGTTTTGAACTTTTTAAAACTCTTTATTCTGCAATCAACACCATCACTTGACAAGCCACCAAAAGTGTTGAAACAAAATGGCTATTTTTGTAGTGATGTTGTAACATGTTTATGTTATAGTCTTTGAATAAAAATAAAATATATTAATATATATAATACAATTTTAACCTGTTCAAGTTCAAGGTTAACAGATATCTTCCCGATATATCCTAATAAACTGTGCCCCTTATCTCTTACTCTGTAACCCTCTACCTCGAGTGGCTCTTGGGTCTTGTACAGGGTGAACATTAGTATGTAAAATGAGGGAATTATTCTCATCAACTGGATGCATATTTTAAGCGCCATCATAGTATTAAATCAAGGTGGGTTGAGAGAAAGAGAGAGAAAGCGTACTACAGTCAGAGACCGAGTAGTCTGCCTTCGCAAAGGATAGCTAAATGCTACATAACTGTATCCCATAAAAAGGGCTAATGTAGAGTGGCATCTTGAAATGATTGGTTACGGATTTTGCGCTTCTGCCAAAGATTCGTCATCCCAACCCAATTAATGTAGAATAAGTTTTGTGAGAATCAGCATTTTCCCTTTTCCTATTTTGATTTCGTGCCACTTATTTTGTGTACGTAATACACATCTAAAAAATACCAAAACTCAAATTCAAATTTAATATCTACCAGGAACCTTGACTTAAGCAGATTTGATCTGTGGTGACCCGAATATGTACTGGATTCACAGTAAGAGATACCAATGTAAATTTTCTTAGTCGGTGTTATATATGTGAAAAGTGCTAGGAGACCCCCCCCCCCGGGGGTTGACTTAGAATGTAGTTGCAAAGACACCAAGTGGAAATTGGGTCACAAAGGATGTTGGTGGGTGCATAGGCATAGACAGGAAATCGATCCAACTGAACTTAGGATAGACACAAACAAGACAACCGGATATCAGGAGGTTTTATAAAAGCAAGAGGAGAGAAAGAATCGTCGCAAGAAGATCGAACGTACGAAGAAAGTGCAGAAACCATATACCCTCGATTCGGCCAATGTTAATTTGACAGAGTCTAGAAGTGGAAAAAACATTTGTTTTACGTCGGAAAAATTTAGTCTCTTATTCTGAACAGATATTATTAATTCTTAGATTATTCTGATATTGATAATATTTACAGAATGACATTAACATTGGCTGGTGACATTTAGAAGACTGCCCCGAAATCAATATGTAAACCAGTGGGAAAAAATACAATGAGATATATTTAGTCAGCTTAGCATAAATTCGATCCAATTTGAGTTACAGGATAATTGTGGGGTAGCTAGATTGTGATGCGCCAAGCTTCGAACTGGGGATGCCTAACTTGCCTTAGTATTTATTTAGCTTAGCTTACAATGACACAATTGATGGTGAGATATTGGGAGAGTAATATCTTCTTATGGCAGTCGATCAAGAAACGATGACATATCTTCCAAGAAAATCAGCATTTAATATTATGGCATTTACACCTGAACACGAACACTTCTCTCTGGGATGTAAAACAATACGCACGCGTAACTGACTAATACAAAGGTTGTGGTGGTCTTAATAATTTTATCAGTAATATATATATATATACACACACACACACACACACACACACACACACACACGTATATATATATATATATATATATATATATATATATATATATAGTGATGGTAATAAATCCATTGGCATACAATTCAAGTGGATCCTAGTAATATAAAATATTAAAACTTATCCACAAAAACAGCTCAATGTATTTATTATTGCAGAGCAAATTATTAGTACACAATAAAATTCAAAATTACCTCATATGGGGAATAGGCTATATATATATATATGTGTGTGTGTTGTGTATTTGGTAGCAATCCATCTTTTATACGAGTTTCATTAAAATTTCCTTCCGCAACATATTTGTTGATAATACAAATATAATACCCTCATCTACATGTCAAAAACGTTTAAAGATTATGAAAGCCTACACTCAATAACATCAACTACGAACACGGCCATAATGTACTGACAGTATTTGGAAAAAGAAAAAAACATTCCTATAACTCTAGTTACATACATAAAATTCCATGCATTCAATTAAAAGTAAAAATAAAATAATCTTTGATAATGGCTAAAAGTATAGCCGAAAGCACTCGGACATGTGGAACACTCGGACAATTTCTACATAATTTATGGCCAGAAAAGAAGAAGATTATAAGAACACAAGAAATATTAAATAAAAAAAACTTAACCGCAGTACCTTGACAATAACTGATATATTTTTGGGATGACGTCTACCATGAAAGATGGATAGGTAGGGGAGGATCGGTTCCATGGCCTGCAAGTTCCCTCAGCTTCAATCCTTTGGATTTTTATCGTTGGAGCCACCTAAAACAATTGGTTTAGGCAGCAGACATTAAAAATCAAGAGACGCTTCGTCAACGTGTTATGGGGGACTGTGAAACCATTCAACACCGTGTGGGAGTATTTGTAATTGTACGCCAGTCATTGATCCGACGGGTACATGCGTGTGTAGAAGTAAGAGGAGAACATTTTGAATATTTGTTATGGCCCTATGGGCATATGCTGAGACGGATATTTTGCCATATTTTGGTGTCAGGAACCCGATCCCCAAGTTTGTAAAAATATCTTTAGATTGTATCTTGGATTGTACATTTAACAGCGTTAACTTTAAACTTAAATGATTTGCAGACATATCTTTATATGAACTTTTGTCTTTCTTTTGGTGTAAGGAACCCGCCCATAAAGTTTGTAAAAGTATTTTTGATGCTCTCTCTCTCTCTCTCTCTCTCTATCTCTCTCTCTTTCTTTCTTTCTTTCTGTCTTTCTCTCTCTCTCTCTCTATATATATATATATATATTAACCCCAAGTAAGATGATAATGTCACTAAGACGCAATGAGCTACGGGGAGTGAAAGAGAATGAGAAAACTTTAGAAAGAACTGGAAATCCAATCCTAAACAGGAAACAAGGGATAACCTTTACTCCTGTTCAATAAGAAACGACCACAACATTCTGTAAATGTGCGCATACACAGGTATACACAGGCACGTACAGGCATACACACACACACACGCACACACGCATACACGCGTGTACATACACTCACAAAGAGAAGAAGAAAAACAACCTGACACCAATAAAAAATATTTTCTAATTAATATAAAAATAACAAAAATGGAAAACCAGTAGATAATCGGTGATATCTCCTGACGAGTGGACCGAACGATTGTACAAAGGTTCATCCACAAAATTCTAGAATAGAACTGTTGAATATAACATCAATCAGTTAAGTGACAGATTTTATATTTTATTAATCCGATATATATATATATATATATATATATATATATATATATATATATATATAATACAACAAAATACAAAATTACTTCATACAGGAGGGGATAGATCTATTTCAACTGACGACCTTAAGTACACCAGTCTTATTCAACTATATTAATAAGACTGACTTATGGTTGTCAGTTGAAATAGATCTACCCCCCCATATGAGGGTAGGTTAGATCTATTTGGGATTATGTTGTATCATTTATATGCTCTGTTTTAATAAATACATTGAGCTCTTTTTGTGGATATATATATATATATATATATATATATATATATATATATATATATATATATATATATATATATATCAGATTTTCATTTAAGCATGTTTTAATGAAGACCACAGACGCAGTTTGCTTCAGCATTTGTCTTGTTATGTGTCCGCGTTGTTATTTTAATCTGTGCTACTCTAAATATTGTATCACTAAAAATCAATAAGTCTGCAGTGCAACCTTAGTAACGTCTAATAAAAATACGAAACTAAATCTTTTATACATAAAATTATTGTTTAATCTCGTCAGTTAATATTGACGTGAGGCTGTGTGTTTAGGGGACTTTCTTCGAATTTGAGATTCGGCTCTCAAAGATACCAGTGTCTGCCCTGATATATAAACCGGAGGTTGACTCGACTGAGCTTAGGATATACACACGCAGGACACGCGGATGAGAGGAAGTTATATAAGCGCCCCAACAGAGAGAGAGAGAGAGAGAAAAAAAAAAGATTTTCTCACGTCCTCTCGTGAAACTCTTTTTTTTCTTTCTGTTGGGGCGCTTATATATAACTTCCTTTCACCCGCTTGGCCCGTGTGTGTATATCCTAAGCTCAGTCGAGTCAACCTCCGGCTTACATATCAGGGCAGACACTGGTATCTTTGAGAGCCGTATCTACACCTGGTAGCTATAAAGACACTTTCCATGTCCACACTCTGGTTCTGGTGCAACATCGAGTGCAAAGCCTATTTTATTATCTCCTAGGGAGACCCGAGTACACAGATCAATTCCTGACATTAAATTCTATTCACAGTTTCATGGAGTAAATTACATACTGCAAATCAGTCAATCCACATAAATTACTCAACGACTCCTTACCACCAGATAATATGTGATATTATCTATATAATAAATGTGAACTTCAGTGTGTCACACTTTTTTCAACTTTACTCCTAAAGGCCGTAGCCCAACATATACCATTTTGGAATCAGGCCAATTCCGTGAGCAAATTAAAAAAATTCTGGGTCGAATCCGGGCCTGCAATCCTGACATTTTAGATTCCAAAGTTTTCATTAATGCGATTGTTTTCGGCGATTTTTTACGTGATTTTTTACGACGAATTTTTGTACGATAACAATTTTTAACAATTATCAAACTTAATTGTGAAATCCAGTGAAAGTCACCCATGAAATAAAAAATAATTGTACGGAAGGTAAGGACCTACGTACATCAAACTGTTTTTAAATTAAGTGACAACAGAAGAATTATCGTTGATCTTTTAAAAGGTAAGCTTAAACATTAATTCAATACTTAAATGCAGCGATCAATTTTGAGTTCTTCTGTAGTTTATTGTTGCATATCGTATCTACTCCTTGTTACAGTTTTTGTGTATATATGTAACTAGTGAGCTAGCCCAAATGAATTGACTCACTTTATAGTCCACCAATAGAAGGTTAACCAATCAGAAGACGTAGAATATTCAATCCGTCGTGAATAAAAGCGGCCATTTTGTTTATTCTACCCGAATGTCCAGTTCCAGCTTGTCAGGCGAAGACGAACAGAAGGGGAGAACTACTGAACTACGCTCTCCTACTTTACCGGGATATCCACTGCTAACCTGAACAACGCTTTCCTACTGCCTTCAAAATATTCACTGCTAACCTCTGGATTCTATACTCAAAGACGATCGTCATCATGAACAACACTCCTACCTAACTATTGTGATGAAGGCCCAATCAATAGACCCCCCTTGCAGGAGCTAGGTTAAATACCTCTCAATAGGGCGGCCTTTAAGTTAGTATGCAATATTTTAAACAAATTTATAATCTGTTTATATCTTGAGAGTGAAAGTAAGTACTAAATTGTATTTTATTGCAAATAAACGTGCAATCAGGCATGGCCGATCATGTATAGCGGGAATATTTCCCGTGAATTAAGTAAAAATACTAAACAGAGAAGAACACTGCAGAAAGAGACGTCAGAAGGAACCACCGCATAGGATAGGCTCGGAGGGACTCCTGAATACGCCTAACATAGATAAATAAAAATGACAGTAAGTAGGGAAGAGGATAGAAGGTCCAAAGTTCTAACGTCAGGATTATCCCACGGGATAATAGCCTAGCGTATCTATGCGTTGGTACCTGAATTTGGTGACATAGTAATTGTGAGTTTAATCCCTCGGTCGAGTGGTACAGGGACTCAGTGGAAACGTGTCCAGAAATAACCGGATTGACAAACACCTGAAGAAGCCCGGAGATTACGACAGTCGGAACGTTGTGATAACAATAAAGACGGGGATATTAGTTTAAATGTAAAGAAGGATAATCCCTCATCCTAGAAATTTAAACAGAAGGCAAACAGGTGATAATAACAACGAAGATGAGGATATTAATTTGAATGTAAATAAGGATAACTCCTCATCCCAGAAAATCAGGCAAAAAGCGAACAGGTGATAATAACAACAAAGATGAGGATATTAGTCTGAATGCGAATGATGTAAATAACTGTTTATAAATTATTTTATAGAAAATTCTTCTAAAATGTCTCGATCTATATTAAATCCTAACCTATAATGCCAAAAGAATGTCCAGAGTTATTATACGCCCAACCTGGCAAGCAATAATTTTTTTCTCGTTATTATTTTTTTTTTCCTTTTATTTCATATTTATCGAAACCATTCCAATTATCCTGCGTTTAAAACAAAGGACACGCCAAATATCTTCTACAAATAATAAATAAATAAGAAAAAAAAGATGAAATAACGGAGCCATCACTTGGTTTGACCTTTCACCCGCACGGCTTTATAGCAGTAGTGCATCTTGATGCGACGTGTTTTAGCCTTTTCTAAATACCACCGATAACTGTTCGCCATTTTGCATAATATAATATATTATAATATATCCGCACAAACCGGAAGTGGCAGAAAAATAAACATGAAGGAATAGATTTTGCAAGAGGAGAATCGGGATGTAGCAAATATATTTTACGTTCATTGGTCGATTTCCCCAAACCTGTTTTAAATTTCCTACTCGACAATTTCTTTTTTTCCCTTCTTTTGTTCCCTATTTAGTGATAGTCAAAATATTACTGTACGCATGGAGAGTAAGATTCCTCCAGTTTTCGAAAAAGAGTTTTTCTGAAGAATTCATGAACATTATTTCTTATGTTATGTCCTTTTCAAATGTAGGCAATCATGGCTATCTACAGATTGCTTTTCTTAACTATCTCTCATAGAACTGCCATGACTTGGAAAATATATGGCGTGGTATACATTGACTTATCCACAATCTTGACACCAGAGACGCCCTCCTAAACTGACTCTTGCCCAATATGATAAAATATCCGGAGTATCCTGCTATTTATCTGATATCTAAGTGGGTTGGGTTGGATTGGGTTGTGCAAGATATTAATCCATGCTTTTCCTAAGGCAGTTATGGGAAAGTGGATGCATCAGACCAGGCCGTAATATAACTAGTTACGTTTCTAACGCTTGTGTAGTTGCGTGTAAAACATTAATATATTGGAAATTACACACATACACACACGCACACACACATGCACACACACACACACATATATATATATATATTACATCAAACGTTATTATAGTGGGTACTCCGTAATTTAAACAGACGTCCCATTTTTATTTACTATTTTATAAACGGTGTATCTGCTATAACATTTGAAGTAATGAAATGCCAGATTAAAAATTAAAAATCCATTAAATCTCTTTCTCTCTCTCTCTCTAAATATATATATATATATATATATATATATATATATATATATATATATATATATATGAGAAAGAAATTAATTTTGAGATACCCTATATTACCCTATATTTATGAGTAAAAATGACCAATAACCATGGTAAATGCGTATAGAAATATAAAAGTGGATAATGAGGTCAAAACTAAACGAGGACAGTCTGCTTCATGTTTGGACGCAATCTTCAAGCTATAGCGCTTACACTCAAGCATATCGCCTCTGGGTGTTGACCTCATTGTCCACTTCTCTTTCTTTCTCTCTCTCTCTCTCTATATATATATATATATATATATATATATACACATACATATATATATATGTATATATGAATAGTTGTAAATAACAGAATATATGTATATATATATATATATATATATATATATACACATACATATATATATGTATATAAGAATAGTTGTAAATAACAGAATATATATATATATATAAAGAAATAATCATACATAGAATCAATCAGCAATATTAATGCGATTAATGGTGAAATCACTTCGCTAATAGAACATAATGTATGCATTAAAATACTGTTAATCCATTGAATGATCTGATCCTCATTTATAAAACTGTTGTCAGATGTTTCTAGTGTATATTTTTTTAAGTTAAGCAAGTACTTAATCGCATTAATATTGCTGATTGATTCTATGTACGATTATTTCTTTATATATAAAATATTTGCTGCCTAATATTATATATATATATATATATATATATATATTAGAAAGGAACAGATAATAAGAAGGCATTTTTTTTAAAAAAGCCAAAACAGAACGGCCGGTTTCGTCCCAGGACTTATCAAGTATTTATTCTGGGAATTTAAAAGCGTGTAAATTATTTAATTATCGAATGTAATTAAATGGGGGGAAGAAAAAAAAATTATGAATTACAAGGAGACTAGAGTCCAATAATATTCAGACCCAGCAAGCATTCCCTCTGTTTACAAAGGGAAGGCTCACGGGATCTGATATACAAGGGCTCCAGGACCTTAAGGTGAAAAGTGGAGTGGGACCTCGATAAAATAATAAATCGGTCACCACTAAAAAAATTTTTTCCACACATTCCCTTCTATTTATCAAATGTTCAGCAATGGCAGAACCAGAACTGTTAGTCAATTGGCTATTTCTAGAAGACGGATTAAAAATCCTGGAGGGTAAATGCTGCTTAATTCTTAAATCCAACCACTGGGACATCCTCCCTATGTAGTCATGTCCACAACTACACTTGTATTGGTAAATCACTGAATTAACATGATGGGGAGGTATGACATCCTTACGAATGAAAGAGAAAGCAGAACGGGTATCGAATATTACCCTAACTTTTGCTGAAAAATAACAGCTATTAATTAAACGTAAAATACGTTTCGATAAAATCTCACCCTCTGTACCAATATAGGAAGACGCAAATAAACAGGACATTTATCAGCTAATTGCGGCTTCACCCTATGGAATTTACTGATGACATCTTGAATAACAGATTCCAAAACATCCAACGGATATCCATTTTTTGATAATGTCATTCTAACAAATTCAATTTCACCGCAGGGAAAACCCTCTGAGCATAACCTAAGTGCCCTGTAAATTAAGGACTTGATTAAATTAATCTTACGCTGTCTGGGACAAAAGGAGTCCCAACGTGTGTAAAGTCCCGAGAAAGTGGCCTTCCTAAATACAGAAGTCTCAAACTTGTCATCAATCTTATGGACAAAAACATCCAAAAAGGAAAGACAAGAATTAGACTCCTTCTCTACGGTGAACTTAAGGGCAGGATGGACAGAGTTTAATTTGGTGAGAAATTTGTCAGCTTCCGCCTCATCATAATTAAAAATAACTCCTTCTCCAGATAAGTTAATTTTGTCTGCATAGATGCAATTGCATCTATGCAGACAAAATTAACTTATCTAATTCGTAAACGGTTTGGATGCAGTGACGAACCTACTGGAGAAGGAGTTATTTTTAATTATTCTTCCTATGAGTCTTCTAATTTGGAGACTCGTATCTTGGCTCACGGTTTGGATTTTTGTGTTCCATTTTTAATGCCTGACCGTGAGGAAATTTTCTCGGAGTTTGAGGTTTTATATGCCCAAGTTTGTAGACTTGTCCCTCACTCTGCTGAGTCTCTGAGTGATTTTAAGGCCAAACTTAATAGTTATGCCCATTCCTATGCTGGTTCTTTGGTCTCTTCATTAGAGTCCAAATGGGGAGAACAACACCGCCGGGTAATTAAAAATTTTAAAAATAATTATAACCTGGTTATAGCTAAACCTGATAAGGGTGTTGGTGTTGTTTTACTGGACTACTCTGAGTATGTTTCTAAGATGGATAATATACTCAGTGACACATCAAAGTTTATAAAATTAGGTCCAGTCGAGACCCATGATCATACTGCCATGATTGAAACTAAATTTCAAAGTCAATTATTAAAGTGGGTCAAGAGTGTCTTACTCTCCTCTGAGATTTCAGAGTTAATTAGACCCACTGGGTCCATTCGTCCCCGTCTGTATGGGTTACCAAAAATCCATAAGGACGGTGTTCCTCTACGACCCATTTTGTCTATGATTGGGTCTTCCCAGCATAAAGTTGCTAGTTGGCTCTCGAATGTGCTACAACCAGTTTAGTCGCTCTTTAGTACATATTGTATTAAAGATTCCTTCTCCTTTGTGGAAATTATACGTAATTCTTCTACTAATGGTGGGTTCATGTGTTCGTTTGATATCTGCTCCCTGTTTACATGTGTTCCCCTGTCTGAGACTATTGAGATATGTTGCGATATATTGTATCGTACCTCGTTGTCTCCTCCTGATTTTCCTGAGGGTATATTTGTTGAGCTTATGATGTTCGCCACTGCATCTGTCGAATTTAGCTTTAATAATATTATGTATCGACAGATCGACGGGGTAGCTATGGGTTCCCCTTTGGGTCCAGCGTTGGCCAATATCTTTGTCGGTTTTCATGAGGCTTCCTTATTTACTCCTATTTTTTCGTCCTCTTATGCATCATCGTTATGTTGATGATACCTTTTGCCTCTTTAATAATGAGGCGGAAGCTGACAAATTTCTCACCAAATTAAACTCTGTCCATCCTGCCCTTAAGTTCACCGTAGAGAAGGAGTCTAATTCTTGTCTTTCCTTTTTGGATGTTTTTGTCCATAAGATTGATGACAAGTTTGAGTCTTCTGTATTTAGGAAGGCCACTTTCTCGGGACTTTACACACGTTGGGACTCCTTTTGTCCCAGACAGCGTAAGATTAATTTAATCAAGTCCTTAATTTACAGGGCACTTAGGTTATGCTCAGAGGGTTTTCCCTGCGGTGAAATTGAATTTGTTAGAATGACATTATCAAAAAATGGATATCCGTTGGATGTTTTGGAATCTGTTATTCAAGATGTCATCAGTAAATTCCATAGGGTGAAGCCGCAATTAGCTGATAAATGTCCTGTTTATTTGCGTCTTTCCTATATTGGTACAGAGGGTGAGATTTTATCGAAACGTATTTTACGTTTAATTAATAGCTGTTATTTTTCAGCAAAAGTTAGGGTAATATTCGATACCCGTTCTGCTTTCTCTTTCATTCGTAAGGATGTCATACCTCCCCATCATGTTAATTCAGTGATTTACCAATACAAGTGTAGTTGTGGACATGACTACATAGGTAGGATGACCCAGCGGTTGGATTTAAGAATTAAACAGCATTTATCCTCCAGGATATTGAACCCGTCCTCTAGAAATAGCCAATTGACTAACAGTTCTGGTTCTGCCATTGCTGAACATTTGATAAATAGAAGGGAATGTGTGGAAATCTTTTTTTAGTGGT
Organism: Acanthosepion lycidas; assembly: GCA_963932145.1. NCBI lineage: Eukaryota > Metazoa > Mollusca > Cephalopoda > Sepiida > Sepiidae > Acanthosepion > Acanthosepion lycidas. The sequence goes on along the minus strand of OZ010599.1, from coordinate 90,664,554 downwards.
GACCGATTTATTATTTTATCGAGGTCCCACTCCACTTTTCACCTTAAGGTCCTGGAGCCCTTGTATATCAGATCCCGTGAGCCTTCCCTTTGTAAACAGAGGGAATGCTTGCTGGGTCTGAATATTATTGGACTCTAGTCTCCTTGTAATTCATAATTTTTTTTTCTTCCCCCCATTTAATTACATTCGATAATTAAATAATTTACACGCTTTTAAATTCCCAGAATAAATACTTGATAAGTCCTGGGACGAAACCGGCCGTTCTGTTTTGGCATTTAAAAAAAAATGCCTTCTTATTATCTGTTCCTTTCTATTATAAAATTTTGTACCACGAAAAAATTATTTAAATAAATAAATATATATATATATATATATATATATATACATATATATATATATATATATATATATATATATATATATATACATACCGGAGGTGAATTACTTACGTCAGAATGTGGGTGGCGGTGGCCAGTATAGAAAGCCTTTAAGTCTTGCAAATCGTTGTGATTAAAAATGATCCTCTGTGTGTTTTAATCGCGTGGACTTCTGCCAGGCATAGTTAAGGTTCTTGCTTATTTACGCCAAAATGTTATGTACACCTTTTTTTCTCTCTTTTATTTTATTTTATTTTTTTTTCTTTTACTCTCCTTCGTCTAGATTTTTTTTCTTGGAAATCTTACCAGTAAGTAGGCACCCAGAGTCCTCGTTCTTAGCCTCCAAACTTCATTAGCCCCAATCCCATTTGAGGTGCTTTTCTATGAGCTAAGAAAGAAAGAAAGAAAGAAAGAAAGAAAGAAAGAAAGAAAGAACAAATGTTAAAGAATAAGAAGAAAAAGTGTAACGTTAAGAGAGGAATTAAAAGAAAGAAAGAAAATCAAATGTTAAAGACCAGGTGTAACGTTAACAGAAAAAGAAAGAAAGAAAGAAAGAAGAAAAGGAAGAAAAAATGTTAAAGAATAGTAAGAAAAAGAGTAGCATTAAGACAAGAAGAAAAAAGGGGAGAAGAAAGAAAGAAAGAAAGCACAAATATTACAGAATAGAAAGAAAAAGTGTAACGTTAAGAGAGAAATTAAAAGAAAGAAAGAAAGAAAAACAAACGTTAAAGACAAGGAAGAAAAGAAAGAAAGAAAGAAAGAAAGAAGGAACAAATATTACAGAAACGAAAGTAGGAAGCAGAGGAGAGCTGAGGAAAGAAGGAATGTTAAAGATTATGAAAATATGGTGAATGTGAAAGGTGAAGGAACGAGCAAAAAAAAAAAAAAAAAAAAGAAAGAGTAAAAAAGAAAAAAGATAAGGAAAATGTCAGGAAAGAAAAAGAAAAGTTGTTCGTGAAAAGGAGAAAAGGCAGGAAATGAAGGTGGAAAATAAAACAGAAAGAAAAAATAGAAAAGAAAAATAAATGAGACAATGCAAAAAGAAAGATAAGGAAGAATGGTAAGAAAAGTTTAACGATAAAGGAATTATATACATCCCTCTCTCTCTTTCTCTTACTCTCTCTCTCTCCCTCTCTCTCTTTCTCTTACTTTCTCTCTCTCTCTCTCTCGCAGCAGCATTTAATCTAACTCCTGCGGAGGGGGCTCTTTGATTAAACATTCATCAAAATAGGAATAGAGGAGTAGATGCGATAGGCAACAACAAACTACAGAAGAACTCAAAATTGATCGCTGCATTTAAGTTAGGTACCTTCATGAGATCACTAAAAAGAGCATAGCATGATGAAAAAGAGGCCAAAGTTGACGAAAACAAAATCTTATCGTCTAAATGCTTATGTTATTATTAAGAGGAAAGACCAAAGTTTTTTTAAATTATTTTAAAAATTTTTCCTTTTTCTAGAACATTCTAAATTTTGATTAAAAACTTGTTTCTCTTTGTATCACCGGAACTACTAAAATAACATATACAATTTTTAGCACGTTTTTTTTTTTGTATGACACATTAATTTGGAAAATCTTGCAAAAATACAAATAATTGTCGGGTGTTAATGAAACTTTCAGAAACTATTAACAGACGATCGAAATTATTATAAATATGTTTTTTTTTTATTAAAGTCATGGCGGAAATATTTTTTTATATTTATTACCACCCCCATAACTAATTTTATGAAAACGCTAGAAATTCGATCGCATCGGGTTCAGTGATTACAATAGTTAAAATCACAAGGCTTTGAGGAATGCAAATCATGTTTTTTTTTGTTTTTAATTGGAACCCCCATACCCCAAAATCGTCTCTGAATTGTAACATACAAAACTCAATAAAACAAAGATATTATTTAATTTCGAATGCTTTTATTTGCTTTTAGTTGTTTTTATGAACATGGACAATATTTTCTGAAAGCAAAAAATTTTTCGATGAAAAATGAATTTTTAATACAATTATTTGTTATTTCTTTAATTATAATAGATTTTTACATTTAAGTTGTATAAATATTATAAAATTAGTTAAAAGCCGCATCGGCTTTCCTAAGTGTCCTTATGAGATAGATTTTTTAGCGCGTTGTAAATTGTATCATTTTGACTAATCAGAAGATCCGCATGAATGGAAATACAAATAACACAGTAAAATGTAATAAATGTACATAAAATTATAGTATTTTATGTAAACTTCTGATAAAATTCCATAAGAAAGGTACCTATAAATTAATTAGATACCTTTCTTATGAAATATGAAATTTAATCTTACTCTTAACAGTCTTATTTTAATTTCTTTATAATATATTTCCCATAAAGCATCGTAAAGGTGAAAGCTAAGTACAAAAAAAAAAAAAAAAATTAGAGCGCTGAAAGTTTTCCTTAAAAATAAAGAGGTAAATAATTTGTTCACTTAAATCTAAATAACTTCACTTTTCGCCTCCCGTAGAACAAATTATGATCACGTACATCCGTCAATACGTCATTCAACACCTGTCAAGTGATGCGAAAGGTTATGACCTGCTTTGTTTTGTTTTCAAATTACATCTTTTCGGCGCAGAAGCTAAGTTAACATTGGTTCAAAATATTTTAAATAAACGTTATAATTTCTCATTTTCTTAAAATAATTTTTGAAAATGGAAAAAAAAAATGGATACCATAATCGATTATCTGTCAATTTTGCTGACTCAAAAAAAACAAGATTTTTAACGAAAATTTCGGACGTGCTAGGAACGATTAAAAAATGTAAAGAAATACCCCCAAAATACTTTCATCTTTCCTCTTAATAATAACATGAACATTTAGACGATAAAATTTTGTTTTCGTCAGGTTTGGCGTCTTTTTCATCATGCTATACTCTTTTTTAGCGATCCCATGGAGGTACCTAATTTAAGTATTGCATTGACTTCAACTATAATTCTTCTGCCGCCAATTAATTTAAAGACAATTTATGCACGCAAGTCCTTACTTTGCGAAAAAAAAAAACAATTATTTTTATTTCATCGGTGACTTTCTCTGGATTTCGCAATTAATTTCGATTATTCTCAAATTTATTTCCAAGATATAAAAATTGTTATCGCACAAAAAAAAAAAAAAAAAAAACATCGCAAAAATCACGTAAAAAAAATGCTGAAAACAACCGCTGTAATAAAAACTGGATCCGGTCTGGAATGTTTTTAATTTGGTCACAGAGTCGGTCTGATTCCAAAATGGTATGATATGCTGGGCTACAGCCTCTAGGAGTAAAGTTGAAAAAGTGTGACACAGTGACACACTGACATCCGCATTTATTATATAGATTACTTCAAATGTTTATTTTAGAGGATACCCGTATTTGAGTAGAAGTACTGTTATATGTTTATTTAGTCTGCCGGCCTGCCCATTCGAGAAGGAATTATTAAAGCAATAGTGTGCTCTGACAGGATTCGAACTGTGTTAGTTTCGCCTTCTTTAGGTTGGAATGGAAATCAAATCTGTGCGTAAAGAAAAGGGGGACAAAAAATTAAATTACCTTATCAGATCTGACGGCCAGAAATCAGAAAGAGTTTGTTTCTTATATATATATATATATATATATATATATATATATATATATATATATATATATATATATATATATATATATTAGAATCTGCCCACTTCTAGTAGATTTCCCTTAGGGATTTTGCGATGATCGCTGTTATCATGCATGATCCTGGTTTAAGTTTATTGTCGAAAATTATGAGATCAGTGCACTTTCAATGCGTTTTCTTGTTAATGAACCATTTTTCTCCTGATCAGTCTGGCATTTAGCCGAAATGGCCAGCTATATTGTGTACACACACACACACACACACACACACATATTGAACAGTAAAAAATATTAAAAAAATAAAATTTTCAGACACACTAGGTTGCATATTAAAATTTTTTTCTTTTATAATTTCAATTAAGTTCCTCCACTTGTTTCGGCCATCATCATCATCATCATCATCATCAAAAAAATCTCTGCTTGTTAGTAGTAGTAAACTACAAAAGTGAATGACTGTCTCTGAAGAAAGTGAACTTTATCCGTAGTTTTCATTTGTTTTTTTACATTCATTTTGATCAGACCTTGTGTTGGTCAAACGGCCTCTTTCAAGTTGTTTTAAGGTAGAAGCAGGGAGATTCCTGAGTCTCAGAATTCCCTCCTTGGTCATTTTGACAGTTTTATTGGTTGCTGGGAATGCGATGTGTGCGTTAAGTATATGTCATCGTTTATTTTTTGGGGAATGTGTGTGATGTGTGTATACGTATATATTTGTGTCAGCATGTCTGTCTTGTGTGGGTGAGAAATGTGAGTACAAATATATATATATATGTGTGTGTGTGTGTGTGTGTGTGCGTGCGTGTGCGTGTATGTGGAGAGAGAGAGAGATGATTAGAAAAATAGCCTTGCAGGTCCTTCACATCGAATTCCTTGTGCATTTTATAAACAAAGTAACCAGATATATATATTTGATTCTAAAGGAGTGGATTAGTAAGCCAGGTGTTTTCTGTAAAATAATTTATGGACATCTTGTCATGGATATGGAATAAGCTTTATATCCGGGTTTAACAATCTTTTAACCGATTTTAGCATTTGTTCAGAGACGTTTGTCGTTTGAAGACCTGCATGAAAAGATGAACTAATTATGCTCTTGTTTTTGTTGTAACAGCAGATTTCTCTTCGCTGGGATTTTTCCACGCTACCTGTGATCAAATGTTAATTTAGAGAAAACTTCTGTGATGTTTTGCCAGCGGCACCAGTGTTATCATTTCTACCATTCTTTTCAGAGAAGGCAGGAGCTGTCATGGAAAATGTAAAAGTGACAAACTGCTTGGAAAACTCATTCTATTTGAAAAAAATGTTGGAATTATCCAGAACTTATGTTGGTAGAAAAGCGGATAGGAAATGAACTGAGTATAGCTATACAAAAATAGAAAGGGGTGTGAGACAAGGGTGTGTCTTCTCCCCAGATTTATTTTCCCTCTACAGCAGTGGTTTCCAAACGGTGCGGAGCCCCTCATAGATGCGGACTAAGAGGATAGCAGGTGAGATAGAGAAGGATAGCAAGTGAGGCGGAAGAGGATAGCAGGTGAGGCGGAAAAGGATAGCGAGTCGGAAGAGGATAGCAGGTGAGGCGGAAGAGGATAGCAGCTGAAGCGGAATGATTAAAAGACAATCAAAGATTTAGAAATAGTTTTAAAAAATTCATTTGCCAAAAATAAATATGATTTCAAAATTTAAAATATTATTACGGATTACTTGTAATTACATACATGAGTCCCAGTATAAATAGTTATAAATAATTATTGACCGATTTTATCATTGTGATATTTTTGCATTATACCAATGTTGTAACTTAGGAAGGGTTACTGAATGAGGAATAACCAAAACGGAGATTGGAAATGGAATGGTAATCTTTATAACATAAACAAAATGCAATACTCGCCAGCGACATGAAGTATGTAAACCACTTCTAGTTGTGGACTACTTAAACAGCATATTATCCCCCACTTACAATAGTGTCCAACATATTTATGTGGATTGGGACGTACCCATTAGTGTTCATGGGTATATGGTATCCAACAATCAAATATTATGAATATAGTAACTAGGCTCCTCAAATTGGAGGAGAGAGTTATCATGACACTGTTCTGACTTTCTTTTTTTAAATGTACCTTTTATCACATTTTTATCAAATTTTGTGAGGCGCGCACAAATATTCATTCCAAAAATGCAGCCCAAAGCAAAAGTTTGGGAACTACTGTTCTATAGTTGATCTTGCCCTAAGGGAACTGGAGGCACCACAAAGATTTATGATCGGTGGGTATAATCTTAATATAAGATACGCAAATGGCACTGTGTTGATGGCTGGCCCGGAAAGGTAACGGCAGGTCTTACTAGACAGGCTAATAGAAGAAAGAGAGAAAAAAGGACTAACCATTAAATGCAAGGAGACAGAAATTATGGACATTAACAAAATAAAAAAGCCCAAGAGTTACGAATTAGGGATATGGCACCAAACTAGTGTATAAGTGCAAATATATAGGAAGGATTTTAACGGAAGAATTTTGTTAGAAACAAAGAGAGCTTGATTGGTATGTGATACCCATCCGGTAAGGAATGTTGGATAATTTCACCATGGACGAGGAAAAAAAAAAAAAAAAAACTAGAGGCATCCGAAATGTGGTTCTATCGAATGAGACGGAAAATTTCATGGACGGAGGAAGTCTTAAGGAAATTGGCAAGAGAAAGAACACTTCTAGTCAGAATCAGGAAAACACAGATGGAATTCTTTGGTTACATAATGATGAAGGAGGTCCGAGAATAGTTAAACCTCACTTGCTCATCTATCTATAGCTGGCTACTCGTATTCGACGATACTCATCTACTACAGCGGCTAGCCAATCCCTATTACAGACGCTTGCTCAGGCGCATTTATGTTTGTTTATTTGTTAGACCTGGGTGGCTTGGCTCTCTCCAAGGTCTGTCTTACTTTCCATCTCAGTTCATCTGCCTGAGCCTGAGGGAAGTTCAAGGCCACCTCCTTGACTCTGGTAATGATGTCCAAGTATGGCACCCGCCTGATGGTTGTGGCGAAGTTGAGACCCTTATTCAATAATGACTCCTCAGAGGCACTCAGCTGATATTGGCTGATGTTGACTACTGCTTTCACTGGTGGGTGATGGACCTTGTGCGTCACCTTCTGATCTTTCAATCTATTTAATTTTTGCACTTGGCGAGCCTTGACTACATCAAATTCATGTCTGAAGGATTTATCCAGGTCATTTTGGATCCTTCTCTGGTCTTCTTCATTAGTAATTCTAGTGAAGAAATCCTCGAGCGTCTGGGAGATATGAGCTTGTAGTCGATGTACTCAAAAATCTCCTGAGCCGACCAAGCATAGAAATAAATACAATACGGGAACCAGTAATAAGGAGTGCCAGAGAAAACCAATGATAACAACAAAGTTGCAATATGAGCTCTGATAAAACATTCAATGATAACAGCAAAATTGCCATATGAGCACTGGTAAAAATGGTTGCTGAAGACATTAAGTTTATAATACCCAGAAATTCATACCCAGATGTCCTCATGGACAGTGGATAAAGGCGTTGGTTAGATCCAGTGACAGGATACAAAGAGTGTGAGTTCAATACCCGGTTAAGGCAGTGGAGAACTTTCAGAGGAAAATTAGCAGGAGATAACTGATAACTGACATCCATCAAACATGGCACGTGGAGCTAGAACAGTCTACCCCAGTGAGCGAAATAAAGGGTTCAGTTCGAAATTCCAACCACTTGAAGAAGGCCGGAGCTTACAACGGCCGAAATGTTGTGATAAATATGGTGACAAAGATGAGGACAATAGTCCGAATAGTGTAAATAATATTTTTATATACTTATAAATAATTTCAAGATGTCCGTTTTAAAAACCGTAATGAAATTAATGAAATTAAGTTACAATCAAATTAACTTCTTCCCTGGCTACAATACTTCCTATTAGATTTGAAATTACTTCCCTGCGAGCAACGTTGCTTCCGTATAAGAAACACTGATAACCACGACATTCGACACATACGCACATACACACTAATACATACACATGTGAGCGGGCACACACATACACACACACAACAAAAAAGAGAAAAGAACAATCTCATACCAATCAATGGTAAATAAATTATTTTTAATGAAAATGAGAAAATCCGCAGATAATTGCTGATACCGCCTGACGAGTGGACCGAGCAATTACGAAAAGGTTCGTCTACGAAACTCATCAATCAGTTCAATGATAAATTTTGTATTTGTATGGACCTATCTCTTTCCCCCCACTTTCTCTCTCTCTATATATCTATCTATCTATCTATCTATATATATATATATATATATATATATATATATATATATATATATATATATATATATATATATATATATACTCGAATCTCCCGTCGAATTCGACGTATGAGGGTAAGCAGATCAATTCCCAGGAAACCGACAACACATGAGATTTGATAATAATGGTGAAGGTTTCGTGCGGGACTATCCACACTTTTTGAAGGGCCGAATACAGAGACCTGGTGCACTAAGTGCCACAAGGGCTTTCCACAGGTTTTGAATTCAGAGTTGTCCTTCTAGACCAGTTGCGATCCAAGACCCAGTCTGTCCTGCTATTTACTCATAGCTGGAGGGAGAAGATGATGATTCACACCTTTCCCTTTTCCACGCACGTATATGAATGTAATGGATTCGACTGGAATTCGAATTCGGCTCTCCGATTCCTCAATCCAAGCAGTTATCCATTACTCCACCGTGCCTTATATATATATATATATATATATATATATATATATATATATATATATATGTGTGTGTGTGTGTGTGTGTGTGTGTGTGTGTGTGCGTGTATACAGTGAGGGGAAATAAATATTCGTACACTTGAAAAATTGTATTTTTAAAAATATAAAGGCCTTAACTTAAAACACATTTTGATACATTTTATGTGTAAAGATACATTTTATTAAAAAATAGTAATAAACTTAATTAATTTTTATTCTAACAGAAATTAATGCATTTTTTCATTTTAACTGATGAAAAAAGTATTCGTACAAAACAAAAAAATGCATATTAACTTAATTTAATACTTTGTGGAATATCCTTCATTGAGTTCAACATCTACCAGTCTATTCCTGTACGTCTCAACTAATGATTTGCACACGTTGAGTGGTATTTTGTCCCATTCTTCTTGGCATATTGTCTTCAAATTCCTGATATTTGTTGGTGCTATTTTCCCAATTTGAATTTTCAAATATCACCATAAATTCTCGATTGGGTTCAAGTCTGGGGACTGACTTGGCCATTGAAAGACATCAACGTTACTTTCAGCTAACCATTTCCTTGTAGATCTAGCGGTGTGCTTAGGATCATTATCCAGTTGGAAAACCCAATCAGGAGGTAGCCGAAGTCTCTCAACAGAACGCATTAAATTGTCTTGCAGGATTTTCTGGTATCTTTCAGCATTCATCTTGCCATCTATTATTGATATTTTTCCAATACCTTTTGCAGAAAAACAGCCCCAGATCATGATACTGCCACCACCAAACTTTACAGTTGGCAACTTGTTCTTTGGTAAGTAGGCTTCACCGCCCTTCCTCCACACATGATTTCGATAATTATCACCAAACAACTCTATTTTAGTTTCATCTGTCCATAGTACTTTTCCCCAAAACGAATATTCTTTATCCTTATGCTCTCTAACGAATTTTAGCCTAGCATCTCTGTGTCGTTTCAAGAGGAGTGGAGTTTTCTTTGGGATGCGTGATTTCACACTGTTTTTGTGTAGTTCATTACTTATTGTACGCTTGGTTACTTTAATCCCTAATGCATGCAGATGTTCCCGCAGCTCTTCTCGGTAATCTGTGGATTTTGTTGGACCTGGCGTCCTAATATCCTTGCTGATCTTAAAGAAATCTTCCTCGGAGCATCTGTTCGTCTTTGGTTTTCGACGCTGTTACGAGTTTTAAACCTTGCAATGAACGAAGCAATTGTAGCAAAAGGAATATTCAGGTTGTTAGAAATCGTTCTGTAACTGTTCCCATCTTTCCAAAGAGACAAAATGTGTTGTTTTTGTGAAATAGTCAATTCTTTACCTTTAGGCATTATTAGAACCTTCTTGTAAGACTAGAAATTGCAGAATGCTCTGATAATGGCTAATAGCTTTAACTGTAATTACTGATAACATTACTGGAACATTCTAGAATATTCTTTTTTCATAATTAATTGATTATTTTATTCTAATAATTGATTTGTATGAATACTTTTTTCACCAGTTAGAATGAAAAAAATGCATTAATTTCTGTTAGAATAAGAATTAATTAAGTTTATTATTATTTTTAATAGTATGCGTCTTTATACATAAGATATGACGAGATTTGTTTTATTTAAGGCTTTTACATTTATAAAAATACAATTTTTTAAGTGTACGAATATTGATTTCCCCCCCCACTGTATATATATTATCCTTTTTATTCATATTGTCCCTTTACAGATATATTGAAAGTTATATCTGAGTGTCTTTGCAAGTGTATGGGGAAGAAACACCAGACTAAACGTGATCAAACCCCTAAGACCCCACCGACGTCGAACTAGGCAAAGATTACACGGTCTCAACGGCCAAACCGGCGGAAAAGGGCAGCGCCAGTCGGGCTGATCCAACCAAAGCAGACCAAGACAGAGCAAGCATACGACAGCCCAATGCAACCAAGTTTGCCTGATCTGGCCTGTCTCAATCCCTTTTGAGCCGCGAGGGAGGCGCTTCGGGCTAAGTATGTCGCGCAGAGTTGTTCACTGAGATCAAATTCACGTGAATGTTCTCGTCAAACTCTCTTTGATTCACAGTCATCTCCGCTACTGCCACTGCCACTGCCACTGCCACTAGGAGAGAAAAAGGGAATAGGGAGAGAGGATAACGATACCAATGCTCGGATGTAAGTGGATGTCGACAAATATATATATATATATATAGTAGTCGTGGCTCGTGGGGGCATAGTCCTATAGGTAAGAGAAACTCGGGTGAGTTCCACCACGGAATATGTGATCGAGCGGCGCTATATCGGGCCTAATTCGTTGCCTCTTCGTCACCGAGGCCCGTTGGTACAGTTGGTATGGCGTTTGTCTGATATCGGGTTTCAATTCTTGGTAGTGGATGCGCACTGCTGATGAGTCCCACATATAGGACGAAACGGCTGTCCAGTGCTTTCTGCATTCTGTTGAGGTTTCTTTCAGACTCGATGAATTACTTAATTATATTTATCTCAAATCTTCCTAATAATTTCTATCACTTGTATATATAATTATACGTCTTACCAGTTTGTGACTGGACGGGATAATTCCGAGGAGGTTATAAATCCAGGAAGAGCTCAATGTAGAATTACAGATCATTATAATGATAATAAAAAGACAGAGACTTTAATTATCCATTTCGTTTATAATTTTTATTTCGTGAACACCGAGATGTTCAACTCATCAGAACGAACATTTTTGCGGAGATGTTTTCGTTCTGATGAGCTGAACATCTCGGTGTTCACGAAATAAAAATTATAAACGAAATGGATAATTAAAGTCTCCGTCTTCTTATATATATATATATATATATATATATATATATATATATATATATATATATATATATATATATATATATCTCACTCCCTGACAAATTGACCAAGTGGATATCCGAACACAGGCCTCATAATCAGAATGTGAATGATCTAAGCACTCGATCACGCGTCCATATAAATTTCGGTCTGGAGGGGCGATTCAATCGCACCTTTGGAAAGGGCCTAAAAGTCATACCATGAGTTAAACCAAGCCTTGTTAGTGAAATTTGGTATTCCTTTTAAGGAATGCACATCGCCTCGTTGCCGGAGAGCAGATTTACATGAAATTTTCACGAATGTGCAGGCCGGTAGGCGTAATAAAAACGTTGGGCGTCTATTTTAAATATGGGTATCCATCGAAAATATCAGGAAAAATGCAAATCCATCAATTCTTCAAAAATTACTTAAGATTCCAATACAAAATCGAGCAGATGTTGAATTTCGAGAAAATCTGAACGTAGGTTGGTTTACATTCTTTAAAAGGATTAATAGAACCTTGCTGAGTTATGACGACTAAACGATGATGTCTCCTGTATGTTTGACGATAAACTACATCCAGCAGCAAGGCCTCTGATGGGGAGATTGGTGGTTTTGAGGAGCGTGGAACAACCTCCTCATTGCTGTTGTTCCGGGGTCAACCCAAATCCGTGGTGGAAGCAATTATTAAGAACCAAGTTATGGGAAAATAGTGAAAACAAAAACAAAAATAAAAAAAAGAATCAATTTTATAGAATGACTAACAATAGATTTTATCTGCAGTTGAAGGCATACAAATATGTTTAGAATACTTAGCTGAAGCCATAAAATTGTTTTCAAAATATATAGATTTTGGCATTAAATAAATAACCCATAGAGGTGTTGATATGCCGCTAAACAAAATCAAACAAGTAACCTAAAAATAAAAGAACCATGTTGGAGAACACATGACCTTTATTAAATTTTCTTGAGTACCCCAGCCGGTAAACCTAATGCAAGCAAGGTACCTATTTCATTCATGGGTATCCACCAAAAATAAATTATATATATATATATATATATATATATATATATATATATATATATATATATATATATATATAAAAAGAAGAGAGAAACCGCAAATGTTTTTGGTTGTCATGTGGATTTATAAAAAATATATATCATGCTTTATTTTCCGTAATTTTACAACACGTGTTTCCGGTGTCGCGACCTTCTTCAGGCAAAGAGTGGACATTTCCACATATTATTAAAATGAATTAATTTTCCTTATGTTTTTCGATGTTAAACATGCACTATTTTGTGTGGTAGTGAGAGAAAGAGAATGTTTAAAATCGAAAAACATAAGGAAAATTAACACTTTTCTCTCGTTGGAACAACTATAACCTCTTCCCTTTACACACACACACACATACATACACACACACACACACACATATATATATATTATTTATTTTAGGATATTGAAACAAAAACATGTTAAAAATCGCTATAAAGATACAATTATTTTTCAACACTAAAAATGTGTCTCCTCGGGCGATGATAAACTACTCGCGAATGAACGATTATTTTAATTTCAAGAAGCAGAACACTTCCTCTTTTTTTCCTGAAGACAAAATAAAAACAGAATTAAAAAATACACTTGTGGGCTTTGCTGTGATTAACCAATCGAATGTGACCTACACTAAATTCAAACTCACCGAAAAAAAGATTATTATATAGGTCATGACACGAAGTTGTCTGCATATAAATCCTCGACAATTTCATTATGGACAGATACAAATGATTACATTATTTCGTAAAATGTATCGAAGTCTGGCGTTCAACTTTCCTAATAAGCAAAAGCGAAAGAGGTAGGTAGGTAATTTAACATAATGCTAACTAGTTATATGCTCGGTCAGCTTCCTAAATAAAATTTTATAGTTGATAAATAAAAGGCCCCTTTAAGAAAATGGTAAATAACTTAACCGTTTGAAAATGCACGCGCACACACATACACACACACACATGTATATATATGAAAGAATGGCCCTAGTCTTAACGCTAATTTCACGTTCGCGCAATCTACAGACGACTTGAACGCAAATGAAAGAAATGGAGACCACTTTATTTACTCCATGGCCCAAAAACTTCATACTTTAGAGCATCAAAAAAAAAAAAAAAAAAAAAATTCATTTAAAACCCTCACAGGGGAAAAAGAAAGTAAGCAAAACAAAAAAAACAAACAAAAAAACAAAAAAAACCCCAAAAAACAAGTAGGCTGGGGTCAATAGAAAAAACTGAAAAACCTACAACCAATAAGCTAGTCAGATGACTGTTGACATAATAGGTATTTTATAACCTCGTCAAGGGTTTTTACTAAGTAATCTAGGCATTGAGCACTTAACTTTTCTGACTAGGTATTTGCCTTTAGGTCTTTTTCATTTTGCTGAGCTTGTTCGAGATTTTATCTTGTTTAAATGTATTTAAATCTTGGCAAGTTTCCGTTGATTCCACTAACAGTCTTGGTTTTTCTTCATATATATATATATATATATATATATATATATATATATATATATATAAACATGTATAGGATTGGTGTATACGGAATTAATTCCAGTAACCAAAAAATACTATTCTTAAAAGAGTGCTCAATACAGAGTAGAGCAAATATAATTATTTATTCGAAAATTATAACATAAATATGTTATAAAATCACTACAAAAATAGTCATTTTGGTGTCTTGTCAAGTGATGGTGTTGAATGTAAAATAAACGGTTTTAAAAGGTACAAATCAATCAAACACCTCTCGTTAGGGCAAACGCAGTTACATAAGCTGCAATGACCAATCAAAATACAAGTATATGAGAATTCAAAAAAACTTGACACCGAACCTTGGTTATAATAATTAATGCTTTAATGTTAGGGTTAGACTAAAATAGAAATCATTCTAATTAATATTAAATTTTACTATAAAATTGAAAATTAAAAATTACCAAATTTAAATTTTAACTTTAATCTGTATTATGTTTTAAAAATGATAAAATTATTTAAAGAAGAAATTGAGGAAAAATATATATGTTTTATTATTTATTTTGTTTTAATTAAAATTTAGTTAGAATAAACGTTAAAATCTAATCTAAGCTTCGTTACAACTTAGATATATTTGATGTGAAGCTATGGACAGGGGAGGATGAAATCTTGCAAAAGACAATACATACACAATCAGATTATAATACACAGACACGTAGACATATTTTTATATATATATTGGTTGAGCTCTCTGGGAAGGAAGAGTGAGTTTGTAAACAGTGACTATTACTGCTAATAACGCAAGACTCTTCGGTAAAGGGAATCAAGTTCTCTCAGCAACTGTGTGTTTATCTAAAAATAAATACGCTTAAATTCACCTTCAGTCATGTCGTGCAACACCGCTTCGGAGGTAGAATCTCCGACCGTCGCCAATTCAGCCTGGGTTTCGATCCAAGCTAGAGCAACCGTCCGTCTAGCCACACTGATGAGCTGTGATACAGCAAAACAGTCTGTCTGTCGATGACAATATATATATATATATATACATATAGTATTAATACAAATATAAAATTTGTGACTTAGCTGATTGATGTTATCTTTAGTACCATGACTCCAGAGTTTCGCAGACTAACATTTTTGTAATCGTTCGTTCCACTCATCAGGATGTTTCAAGAATTGTGTGCCGATATATATATCTATATATACGCTTTATCCCAGATATTGAGCACTTTTGCTCATAGATATAATGTACCTTAAAACTATATACTTTAATCATTTCTAAGATGCAACAGTTCAAAGCTTAATCGAATAATTGGACAATTTTGCTATTGCACAATCTGGACAATTTTGCTGTTACACGTAGTATGCGCGCGCGCGTGTATGTGTGTGTAACACGCCATGCGCATTTGTATATTTTGGTCTGCTAATTTCGCGGGAGGAGATTTTTTGTCCCTGCCAATAACGACGCCAGTGTCTCTGTTAAGACAATGATGGACTGTTTCAGTATTTACGAAGCATGTTGTATGTAGAAAAGACCGACTCCATTGTAAGAGCAACATGCTCCAATAATATTTGGAAAATAGATTTAAAGACTAAAATGTTTAAGCATAATAATACTAATAACGATATTAAGCTCTTAACAAAATACCAGTTTCATATATGCCGTCATATCTGAAGAATATGAACAAACTGCTTTCTATTTACAGCGAGGTTCACCCTGTACAAGGCTTGCGAGTCCCCCGAGGTAGAGGGTTTCAGAGTTTCAGAGTAAGAAATATTTTATGCAGATAGCTGGAGAAGATAACGGTTAACCCTAGAAATGATATATTCATGCCTACACTTACACACAATATCTGTGTGTAAACGAATGCCTGAAGTCTGAAAAAAATAATAATATCAGAAAATTGTTTCTATGTCTCATTCTCTTTAATAAAAGCGAAACGTTTTAGCTTTATAAATGTTTCCTATTTGTTCTTTATCCTATAATTCTGTTGGATTCCAATCAATATTTGATCCCAATTCACACACACACACACACACACACACACACACACACACACACACACACACACACTCTCTCTCTCTCTCTCTCTCTCTCTATATATATATATATATATATATATATATATATATATATATATACCCAAGTATAGACTTGGTGTATACGGAATAAATTCCAATAACCAACAAATACGATTTTAAAAGAGTGCTCAATGCAGAGTAGAGAAAATATAATCATTTATTCCAAAATCTTAACATAAAAATGTTATAAAATCACTACAAAAATAGACATTTTGTTTTAACACTTCTATTTTATCAAGTGATGGTGTTGAATGTAGAATCTACATTCAACACCATCTATCTATCTATCTATCTATCTATCTATCTATCTATCTATATATATATATATATATATATATATATATAGTGTATTGAGGCAGCAGATCATTATTCATTTATTTTCTCCTGAAACTAAAACCTCTATACGAAGCTTAGAACGGCTCATGATCAAACATAATAGACATTCGTTGCCAACAATATATATATATATATATATATATATATATATATATATATATATATATGTTGTGGTATCCTCCATCTAAAGAGGCTATATTGGACTCTTCCGCCTGCTATAAATTAGTAGGAGAGAAGGCCTTGGAGGTACAGTCGAGTAGATTGAACACTGGTCAACTGAGACCCATTCACTAGTCGTGTAATGCTCTTCTGTTGTACTTACTGTTTAATATATGATATATCTGCAGCCCTGGTTTTTATTATTTCTTAATCATTGACTTGGTCGCAACAATATATATATATAGAGGTATGAGGAGATTGTAAGATGAGCAGAGATAATTCAGAGCATATTGTAAGGACATTGGAATAGTGATACTTGTCGAGACAACATAGTTCACTCTAACCAAATCTGATAGTCATTACTTATACTTCTACTTCTTTGTATTATATTTCTGTTGTAATATATATTTGTATTCCATACCTGTGTTCGTGTTATTCTTTCATTGGTTCTAACCTTGGACCATCACCGTGGTACAAGGAAATTGGACCATAACAAGTGGCGACGAGGAAACCCTAAAAAACGAACTCTCTACGCGGAGGACAAACCTTTTTGCTATCGGTCGCACATAACAGTGTCGACGAGAAAACTGAAGAAACAAGTTCTACGTGGAGATTCTAAAAAAAAAACAAGTTCTACGCGAACATATATATATAAAAAAAAAGGAAAAAAAAAGGAATTATTTTTTGGACATCAACTTTGCTGTGGTAACAAAGACACAAGTTCTACACGGAATTTTTTTGGCGTACACAGATTCCAGAATATCAGGCTACACTGAAGGAAAATACAAAAAATTACGTTAACATGGAAGATTTTAAGTCAACCATTGTGGAACTTATGAAAATCCAGTTTGAACAGCAACAGAAAAACGAACAGAAACATCTTGAATTACAAGAATTATTGCTACGTGTAATGTCAAATATAGGGCAAAATTCCGAAAATGAAACAGTTCTCTCACAAGACGCTATTTGGAGCACTATCGAAGATTTCACTTATGCACCCGACGAAGACAGAAAACGAACTCTCTACGCGGAGGACATACCGTTTTTGCTATCCGTCGCACATATCCTTTGCAACTTACTTCCGAAGGTACGAAGATCTATATGAATTTGCCTGCAGAAATTGGTCAGACGCAAGAAAAGTACGACTACTATTAAGAAAATTAGGCACATGCGAATATGCTAAATTCGTAGATTATATCCTACCGAGGAAAACAAATGAGTTAACTTTCAAAGAAGCCATAAAACTGTTAACAGAACTTTTCAGCCCTAATACCTCACTATTCCACAAAAGATGGAAATGTCTGAATCTAACAAAAAAGGAGAGCAAAGATAACTTTCGCTTCCATTGTAAACAAATATTGTGATGATTTCAAGTTATCGGAACTCAACCCGGACAATTTCAAATGTTTAATATACATCCAAGGCCTGGTTTCAACCAAAGACGCGGAAATTAGACACAGAATCCTTACAAAATTGGAGAGTGAACAAGTTTTGACACTTCAAAAACTGTCCGAAGACTGTCAGAGATGCATAAATCTAAAGAAAGACTCAAACGATATAGAAGAAGCTGACATCGCGCACATACGTAAAGTACGAAGACAAACCAACTTTACCTCCTCACAAACAAACCAAACCAATTTTCCCTCCTCAAAAACAGGTAAAACAAATTTTTCCACCCAGTCCATGCTATCGCTGTTGGACCTGGCATTGGTATAAAGACAGCCCATACCGTTTTAAAACTTGTCTATCATGCAAAAAAGTAGGACATAAAAGTTCTCATTGTTGGACTAGAAGAGAAAGCAAAAGCAGAATATGAATCACGAGGACTGACCAAGAGGATGAGACTAACATAAGAAAATACGTGCAAGTAGAAATGCAAAACAGAAGAGTCAGACTACAGTAGGATTCTGGGTTGGACTTAACTATTATTAACGTACAAACATGGAGAAAACTGAACAAACCTACCATGTTAAGAACCGATAAAATTGCTAGATCGGTAACTGGGAGAAAAATAACATTTGAGGGTGAAATGATTACAATTCAATGGAATGAGCAAAAAATTGAAAATGTATGTGCTAAGAAATACAGAAAACTTATTCGGTACGGACTTGATGCAAAAATTCGAACTTTGGGATTTACCAATAAGTACGTACTGCCAAAATGTAAAAAGTTTATCGACCGAGGCAGATAAATTAAAAGAGAAACTAAAAGAGAATTTCCCCGAAGTATTTTCAGCAGGTCTCGGAAGATGTAAGAAAATGACAGCAACTATAGAAATAAAAGAAAACGTTCACCCTATCTTCAAGAAACAAAGGAGCACACCGTTTGCTTCAATAGAAAAAATAGATCAAGAATTGGCTAGACTCGAAAACACCGGCATATTGACAAAAGTAGAATACAGTCAATGGGCCGCACCCACGGTTTAAAGAAAAAAAAATCAGGGGAGATTCGAGTATGCGTTGATTTTTCAAGGGGTTTGAACGCAGCGATAAAAGACTACCACTATCCTCTACCCAGTCCAGAAGAAGTATTCACAAAATTAAACGGCGGAAATTTTTTTCAAAAATAGATTTAAGTGATGCGTACCTACAAATCCCAGTCGATGAGAAAAGTTCAAAATTACTGTGTATAAACACACACAAAGGATTATACAGATACCAAAGATTACCATTTAGGATTAACGTCGCGCCGGCTATATTCCAACAGACAATGGATACTATGCCTGCCGGACTAGAGTACACGATTGCATTCCTGGATGACGTATTGATAAATAGCGAAAGTGTTGAACAACACTGGAACCACGTGCAAGAGTTGTTCAGGAGAATACAAAGTTATGGGTTTAAGGTAAAAGAAAACAAGTGCGATTTTTTTAATGAAGGAAATAAAATACCTGGGCCATATCATCGATCAAGACGACCAGACCCTGAAAGGGCAACGGCAATAAAAAAAAAAATGCCAGTTCCAAAAAACATAGCAGAATTACAAATTTTTCTAGGCTTAGTGAATTATTACCAGGAATTCATTCCTCACATGCACAAACTTCGCGCACCACTGAACGAACTACTGAAAAAAGAAAAAGTTCGGGAGTGGACAGATGAATGCTAGAAAACGTTTGACAAAATAATTAAGACGTTAACTTCGGATTTATTTTTGGCACACTACGACCTAAAATTAGAAATAATAGTAGCAAGTGACGCGAGCGCCTATGGAGTTGGGGTGTGTATACTGCATAAAATGCCGGATGGGTCAATAAAACCCATCGCGCATGCTTCAAGAACCCTACTGCCTGCAGAGAAAAATTACTCACAAATAGAGAAAGAAGACCTGGGAATTATTTTTGCAGTCACAAGATTTCATAGATATATCTATGGTAGATTTTTTACTCTACAGACGGATCACAAACCGTTATTAACAATATTCAGTTCGAAGAAAGGTCTACCGGTTTACACTGCCAACAGGTTGCTAAGATGGGGTACAATTCTACTGAATTACAATTTCAGATTGGAGTATCTACCAACGAAAAAAATCCGGCATGCGGATGGTCTGTCGAAACTTATACCAACGAAAACAGAGCCCTTGGAAGACTCTGTAATCGCAGCCTTACGTCATGAAGAAGATATCAGGACAGTACTATGTTGTACAGTTCGAAACCTCCGCGTCACACTACAAGAGATAAGAAATGAAGCAATAAATGATGAATTCATAAAAGAAACAAAAGCAAAAATAACAGAAAAAATAAGCAAATATCGGACAGCTTTTCTTTATGCGATAATGTGCTACTTTATAACGAATAGGTAGTAATTCCCAAAACATTACAAAAGCGAATCCTGAAGGATTTCCACATGGGCCATCCAGGGAAAAATAGAATGAAATCGCTAATGCGAAGCTAT
The DNA here is from genome assembly GCA_963932145.1 of Acanthosepion lycidas. Classification (NCBI taxonomy): domain Eukaryota; kingdom Metazoa; phylum Mollusca; class Cephalopoda; order Sepiida; family Sepiidae; genus Acanthosepion; species Acanthosepion lycidas. Next base: position 90,644,022 of record OZ010599.1, on the reverse strand, counting down.
GTATATTGGTAAACACATGGACCAGGGCATTACACAGATGGTGGAAAAATGCAAATGTTGTTCCTTAGCAGCCAAAGCACCGCCAATCATCCATAAGCCATGGCCAGTGACAGATCGTCCGTGGTCAAGAATACACGCAGATTATGCAGGTCCGATAGATGGTTTTTACTATTTGATCATAGTGGACAGTTATAGTAAATGGCCGGAAGTTTTTCGTTGCAAAAATCCTACTTCCGAAACTACCATAAATTGCCTCCACGAACTGTTTGCTCGGTTTGGAGTAGTGGATTGTCTAGTCACAGATAATGGAACGCAATTCACATCAGCGGACTTCCAAGAGTTTTGCGAAATTTTTCAAATCAAACATATCAAATCCCCGCCGTATCACCCAAGATTAAATGGGCAAGCGGAGAGATTTGTTGATACACTCAAAAGAGCGTTAAGAAAAGCATATGATGTGCCTACGAAAAAAGCACTACAACAATTTTACAGGTATATCGAATTACGCCAAATAATGCTACGCCATCGGCATTATCACCCGCAGGAGTGATGTTCGCCAGAAAAATGATATCAGTATTTGATAAATTGCTACCAAAACAAACGAAGCAAATAACACAGTCGTGCATACCAAAAATAAAATTCCACCCAGGAGAAAAAAGTTTTTTTAAAGCATATAAAAACAATACACCTTACTGGGAACAAGGTGCAATTGAAAAAAGAATCGGGAATCTGTCTGTGTGTGTGTGTGTGTGTGTGTGTGAATGATTTTCAGATAGAGTGTATCTGTAAAGGAAAAGAATTAATAAAAAAAGACAAGAGGAAAAACTATTATTAGCCGACGTGTTTCGTCATCTGAAGGACTTTACCAAGGCAAATAACAGAGTTTCTTTATTCATTCATTCATTCATATGTATATATATATATATATATATATATATATATATATATATATATATATATATATTGTGCGATGAATATATATATGATATATATATGGTGCGATGAATAAATTGTCGTCTAAATTAGGCAAAAATGAAAATAATATATCTCATTTTAACAGATATATTTACAAAAATCACACAAAAATATCTTGAAATACGAAAGAGTACATTTATTCAATAAAATCTCCACGGATTTCAATCACAGCCTCCAGACGACTTCAGAATCTCCTGCATCTCTTGTTTAAGTTGATGAATGCTGCCATAATCCTTGCCTTCAGTTCATCTTTGGTGTTACAAGGAGTTTTGTTGGTCTCTCGCTCAACTGCTCCCCACACAGGATAATCAAGGGGGGCTGCAGTCTGGGGAGTTAGGTGGCCAGATGTAAGTGAAGATGTGGTCGCAGAAATTGTCTGACAGCCATAACTGGATTCTTCTGCTTTTGTGGAATGGTGCAGAGTCCTTTTACCAGATATAGGGTCTTCCAGCATTCACCCTGTTGATCCAAGAAAGCTCGACTTCCTCAAATCACTTGATGTAGGCCTCCATGTTGAGTCTGAAGCCGTGTGTGAGAGATGAATGGAGGCATTATTTTATATACTTTTTGTTTCTACGTTATTTTATTAGATACATTTTATTTAAGTAAATGCTCTCTTTCTTTTAAAATAAACAGTATTAATTACATTTACCGGCCTGAAATTTCGTAGAAAATATGCGTTCTCCAAAAGGAAAGAACATGTGGTCTATACGGAACCACGAAAATCGTCCAGAAAAAGGAAGATCACAGAACCTTTGGTAATAGATCCAAAGAGAAAAAAATATTAAAAACCCCTGCAACGCGAAAGCTTCGGAAGGGGGGGGGTATGGGAATTTACCTATAATAATAATAATGGACTATTCCTGACGTATTAGTAATAACTATCAGATTTGGTTAGAGTGAACTATGTTGTCTCGACAATTATCACTATTCCAATGTCCTTACAATATGCTCTCAATTATCTCTCCTCATCTTACAATCTCCTCATACCTCTTGAGGGGCGCAGTATTTATAATGTCAGGAATAGTCCATTATTATTATGGGTAAGTTCCCATAACATTCATGTTGATTGCTTTGTTTGGTTGTTTTTGTTTAGTGGCATATCAACACCTCCATGCGTTATTTAATGCCGAAACCTAAATATTTTGAATACAATTGTATGCCTTCAACTACAGGTAAAATGTATTGTTAGCCATAGGTAGATTTAGTTTTTTTTGTATTAGAAGAATCTATTGCTGGTAATTTTTACTATAAAAATGCATTTTTATAATTTTATAGTGTGTTCTTTTTTGTTTGGGGGTTCACTATTTGCCCATAGCTAGGACCCTAACAGGTACTGCAATACCATGTCAAGGTGGACTAGGAAACACCAGCAATTAGGAAGTGGTTCCATGCTCATCAAAACCTCCAATCTCCCGATCAGAGGCCTTGCTGTCGGATGTAGTTTATCGTCATGCCTAAGACTATTAACGGGTGGATGTACATCGTGGGATGTAAGGTCAGACAATACAAGTATTACACCTCATTCGGAATTGGGGAAGACGTCATTAGAAAAAAAAAGAAATAGAAATATGAAATTTTATTTATTCATTTTTCTTTTGATCTTCCTCTGGGGGCAACTGAATTTTTATGAGCCACAAACTTCCATCATTTTTGTTCCGACGTTGAAAGTTTTCCAAACTCCTCCCAGCCGACTACTAGTACCTAGCCTGACTGAGCCAATCAACAAATAAGACATGTGGTGAGTTTCCTGGTTTCTTCAAATAAGACGTTGGAATGCGGCAAAATGAGCCAGAGTTCGCTTGTTATCTATTTATAATACCCGTTCGGGTATGTTGGTTTCAGCATCTCGTAGTAACGAAGAAAAGCAGACAGGCAATTAGACAGAGTTGCTAGGAAAACAGTTAAGATCATATATATATATATATATATTAGGTTGGTGCAAAAATGAAGTCGTTTTCTCACATAGTAACATATGTGAGAAAACGACATTATTTTTGCACCAACCTAATATATTAGCAGTAACCTTTCTTTTAAACAATTTTCATTGAATACAGCCAGCAAGAAAGATTGAATTAATTTTTTATTAAGTTTTTCCAGCATCCTAACATTTCTCCATTTTGTAGGAGTTAAGGAATATAAAAATTGTCCATAATTTTTATTGCCTCAAGCGCTTTCGGTCACTTTGTTAGCAATTTTGAAAGGTGTTTTGTTTCAGGTGTTGTTATTCGGGTTTTTGGTTTCAGCATCTGGTAGTAACGAAGAAAAACAGACAAGCAATTAGACAGAGTTGCTAGGCAAAACAGTTAAGATCATATATATATATATATATATATATATATATATATATATATATATATATATATATATATATATATATCTGTGGGTGTGTGAATGATTTTCAGATAGAGTGTATCTCTAAAGGAAAAGAATGAATAAAAAAAGACAAGAGGAAAAACTATTATTAGCCGACGTGTTTCGTCATCCAAGGCAAATAACAGAGTTTCTTTATTCATTCATTCATATGTATATGTATATATATATATATATATATATATATATATATATGGTGCGATGATTAAATTGTCGTCTAAATTAGGCAAAAATGAAAATAACATATCTCATTTTAACAGATATATTTACAAAAATCACACAAAAATATCTTGAAATACGAAAGAGTACATTTATTCAATAAAATCTCCATGGATTTCAATCACAGCCTCCACACGACTTCAGAATCTCCTGCATCTCTTGTTTAAGTTGGTGAATGCTGCCATAATCCTTGCCTTCAGTTCATCTTTGGTGTTACAAGGAGTTTTGTTGCTCTCTTGCTCAACTGCTCCCCACACAGAATAATCAAGGGGGGCTGCAGTCTGGGGAGTTAGGTGGCCAGATGTAAGTGAAGATGTGGTCGCAGAAATTGTGTGACAGCCATGACTGGGTTCTTCTGCTTTTGTGGAATGGTGCAGAGTCCTTTTACGAGATATAGGGTCTTCCAACATTCACCCTGTTGATCCAAGAAAGCACTACTTCCTCAAATCACTTGATGTAGGCCTCCATGTTGAGTCTGAAGCCGTGTGTGAGAGATGAATGGAGGCATTATTTTATATACTTTTTGTTTCTACGTTATTTTATTAGATACATTTTATTTAAGTAAATGCTCTCTTTCTTTTAAAATAAACAGTATTAATTACATTTACCGGCCTGAAATTTCGTAGAAAATATGCGTTCTCCAAAGGGAAAGAACATGTGGTCTATACGGAAACCGTCAATTGGTCTAATGTGCTATACCATTCAGCTATAGAGAAGCCTCTGGTAGCAAAGTCCAAATTACTGTTTATAAACAACAAATCTTCGACGATCTTTCCCGAACGATCATATCTGCTTACGAAACGTACCTTAACGTAAACATTGACAACATGTTATGAAATGTATTAAGTCCGACAATTATTTAATATATTTTCTGTTTATACGTTATTTTAATTTAATAAATACAATTTATTTAAGTAAATGCTCTGTTTTTGTTAAAAAATAAACTGTATTAATTACATTTACCGTCCTGAATGTTCGAGAAATTTCGTAGAAAATATTCGTTCTCCAACAGGAATGGAGTCTATGTCCTATACAGAAGATTTGTTGTTTTAAAAAAATAATTTGGATTTTGCTAACCAGACGCTTCTCTATAGCTGAATGGAATAGCACGTCAGATCAATTGATGGTTCCGTATAGGACGCAGGTTCTATTCTTTAAATACTTACACATATAAGCGTATATGTAAAATTATATACGTACATATATATATATATATATATATATATATATATATATATATATATATGTAGTCATCCACACACAGACTGTTTAGCTGTATCACAGCTCATCAGTGTGGCTAGACGTCTGCTTGTCTCTAGCAAGAATCGGAACCTGACTGAATTGAAATCACTCCGGGATTCTACCATTAACCCATTGGCGCATGGCAGGGATGGATGCGAATTTAAGCGTATTTATTTTTAGACAAACACACAGTGAGTGAGAGAACTCGATTCGATTTACTGAAGAGTCTTGCATTATTAGCCGTAATAGTCACTGTTTACAAACCCACATTTCCTCCCCAGAGAGCTCAACCGAAATAAAATTTTCAGGAGCATATATATTTTCATCCACAGACAGACTGTTTCACTGTATCATAGCTCATCAGTGTGGCTAGACGTCCGGTTGCCTCAAGCTACGATTGAAACCCGACTGTATTGGCATATATATTAGGAAATGGATTAGGTCCGACAATTATTTAACATATTTTTTTCTTTCTACGTTATTTTAACAGATACAATTTATTTATGCAAATGCTCTGTTTCATTCAGCTGTAGAGAAGCACCTGGTTAAGAAAGTCCAGTAAATAGAATAGCTCTCCTTCCTTACAAACCCAATATATATTATTCTACCCACTCTATCCTAACTACAACTGAAAAGAATTTATCTAAACTCAACATAAAATTTGTCATAACTATATCCAAAACAATCGACAAGGATTAGATATCTTAATTGTTAAATAAGAAATAGGCTGTTACATGTATGTTTTATGAAATGTTTTCATTTTTCAAATCACGGTCAAGATATGGTGTCCATGTTCATAGTTAATATTATTAAGTGTTGTTTTTTTTTTGTTTTTATTAATAAGGCTTCCATTATTTTTAGCCTTTTTTTGCATGTAGATAATGCTATTATATTAAAATATTTCATCCTTGAAAATGGCTAAATGTAATGGCTGAAAGCGCTCGGATAAAAAGAATATTCGGACAGTTTTTATATAATTTATCATCTGAAAAGAAGAAAATAGTATATCGCATGAGAAATTGTATAAAAACCAAATAAAAGCACCTTGTCTGTCGTATTCAATGAAATGTGCATAAATATATATATAATTTTGTATAAATTTATATATCAACAATCAGTTTTTTTTTTTTTTGGAAGTGTGCTGGTTTTCGCCAAAGTCCCCACAATGCGCTTGCACAAAGCCATTTTTCACCATTGATGTTAGAAAGTGACTGTATACAGCTGACAGTTTACGTATTTCTAAAGAAGTTTGGTGCCTTGTATGACATCAATATGAAAGTCACAATCTGACGAGTCTATTTAGGAATATGGCTCAGTTTCAGATAAATAGTTTGGTTTTGTTGCAACATGCGGTGTTGGGCGAAACTACCTCTAGCGCAGAATATTATATGCTCAATTTACTTATTTCCTGAAACAACTGAAGAAAATGTGGGGGAAAAACGGTGACAGTTGTACCCATGATAATAGGGGCACTTGGAACAATCTCAGACATGCAAAGAAACTGTAAGAAATTGAAATATATGAAATATTCTTAACCATCGAGAAAACACCTTTAATAACTATCAATTACAATATTTAGAAGAATGTTGAAATACTAAAGAAACACAATTTACTTCATCTCTATTATAGAACATTAGTTAATAATAGTGTGAACAACCAATGATAAAAATACTAATATTACTTTTACTGCTACTACTACTAATAACAATAGTAATAATAATAATCTAGAGGAACATCGAAAAGCCGTAATGAGAGGCAATACAATGAAATCGAGCATGGCTGATCATGTATATGGGAAAAGGAGTGGTCATCAGCCCCTGTGGAAAAAAGTGAAAATACTCGACAAGGAAGAACACTGAAGAATTAGATGTCTGAAAGAATCAGCGGATATACCAGGCCATAATGACATCCGTAGTAGGTCTAGCCTCTAAATAAATACAATATGGAAGCCGTGAATAAAAAAAGAAATACAAATGACAGGAAGTCTTCAACCACTGCAACAGCAGCAGCATTCAAAACATGGGTAGCAGCAGCAAAATTCTACTATGTCGAATAGATCAGCTCTTCTATTCGACTCTTCCCCGCTGCCGACCTTCTTCTCATCTCAGTATCAACAGGCGTGGTTGACAGCATCTATGAACAGCATTGGAATTACGCGACGGATGTCTCTTCCTGGATTCCAAACATCACTGTTAGTACAAACCAGTCTCCGGATATGATCAATGTCCGGTTTGTTGTCGCATTGTCTCTAAAAGCCACCAGCCATTCCTTTACTCTTACGTCCCCCATTCTATCAAAGTGGATACCGCTTAGAAAATTGATTTCAAAAGAAAACAGCTAGAAAACAGAAACACTTGAGATCAAGATAAAATCTTCTCATAAATTTATTTTAATGAATGTCATTCGAAAGAAAGACACTTTATCTTGACCGAATTTGTTGACATTTGGTGTAAATTTCTAATACTTCACTGCAAATTGTTAAAAAAAGCAGATAAGCTGCGCTACTTTTAGTGCTCATAAAATATAAAAATTCAACTGTGTAAAAAAAGAACGAATTTCATAGAGGCCTTTTATTATTGCTAATCATGATAATTATTCCAACCTTTTTGGGGGGGTGACTTTTAATCTCTTTTTGAGGCTTTGATCCTTCTTAAAATCACTTTTCATTCATTCTACAGTCCCGTCCTGGGTAAAACGATAAACTACATCCGCATCCTGGGTAAAACGATAAACTACATCCAACAGCAAGGCTTCTGATCAGGAGGTTTTGAAGAGCGTGGAACCACTTCTTAATTGCTGGTGTTCCCAGGTCCTCCCTGACCCGGGGTGGTAGCACCTGTTAGGACCCCAACTATGGGCAAGCAGTTAACCCCAAACTGAGGTCAAAACAGTATGAAAGTGTAAAAATAGGTTTTATTAGGTTGGTGCAAAAATAATGACGTAATAATGTCGTTTTTTACGTTAAAAAATACGTCAAAAAACGACATTATACGTCATTATTTTTGCACCAAACTAATAATACCAGAAATACTTTGTAAAAAATTATTACCAGTGATATATATTTGAAGGAAAAATATTACCAGAAATAGATTTTTGAACAAAAAATATTACCAACAATAAAAATTTTGTCGGCATTAAATAACGCATTAAGAGTGATATGCCGTAATCCAAACCCAACCAAACCCAACCGAAGCAATCATTCTACAGCCTTCCTTAGGTAAACTCTCGATATGAAAAATGAAGTTCTCTTTTTTCCCGACAATATAAAGCAAAAATTGCAAAACAGTAACAAACGTCTTTTTTAAAATTCATCTGTTCACCTGATGAAGGCCATAGACATGATCGACTGAAGCGTTATGTTGACAGCAGCAAAGAGATTACGACATTGATGTTCTTGTTTCAAAACATTATTTCATTTTACACTTGAACAGATTTTTACTTTCTCTCGCAAAATGTCACGTTACATTCTGATCAATATAAACATTTTTGACCCCAAACGTGATTTCAGAGTGGGGGTGAAAAACCGGCGACAGTTGTACCCATGATAATAGGGGCACTTGGAACAATCTCAGACACGCAAAGAAACTGTAAGAAATTGAAATATATGAAATATTCTTAACCATCGAGAAAACACCTTTAATAACTATCAATTACAATACTTAGAAGAATGTTGAAATATTAAAGAAACACAATTTACTTCATCTCTATTATAGAACATTAGTTAATAATAGAGTGAACAACCAATGATAAAAATACTAATATTACTTTTACTACTACTACTACTAATAACAATAGTAATAATAATAATCTAGAGGAACATCGAAAAGCCGTAATGAGAGGCAATACAATGAAATCGAGCATGGCTGATCATGTATATGGGAAAAGGAGTGGTCATCAGCCCCTGTGAAATAAAGTGAAAATACTCGACAAGGAAGAACACAGTCTGAAAGAATTAGCGGATATACCAGGCCATAATGACATCCGTAGTAGGTCTAGCCTCTAAATAAATACAATATGGAAGCCGTGAATAAAAAAAGAAATACAAATGACAGGAAGTCTTCAACCACTGCAACAGCAGCAGCATTCAAAACATGGGTAGCAGCAGCAAAATTCTACTATGTCGAATAGATCAGCTCTTCTATTCGACTCTTCCCCGCTGCCGACCTTCTTCTCATCTCAGTATCAACAGGTGTGGTTGACAGCATCTATGAACAGCATTGGAATTACGCGACGGACGTCTCTTCCTGGATTCCAAACATAGCTGTTCTCGCCAAGGGATAAATAAACTTGCGAGTGATACCTAACGGTTATCGACAGCGAAAATAGAAATATCGAACCGAATTCAAAATATGGCAGAAACACTTTTCATTTTTTTTTTCAATTCACCCCAAGCAAGACGATAATGCCACTAAGATGCAAGGGGTCATTGGGAGGGAAAGAGAATGAAGAGACACTAGGAGGATCCGGAAAACTTGTTCTGAACAGGAAACAACATGTAAATCGTTACTCCTGTTCAAAATAATGGGGAGTTTTTTTTTTTGTTAGCAAGATGATTGAAGGTTAAATTCGACCTTACTATCCGATCCGATAGAATACAGGTTCGATTCCTGTCGGAGGACAAATATTTTCTATGAAAATTTCTCGGACATTCAGGCCGGTAAATGTTATTTAATACTGTTTGTATATAAACAGAGCATTTACTTAAATATTTGTATCTCAAAAAATCATACCCGCTCGGCCCGGTGGCTAGGATCAAAGTGTAGTATCTGTGCTTTGTGAGCTGCCGGGTCGGGTGTCTGTCGAACTCTCTGCTTGCAGGGAGGAACTCTGACGAAGCTCCGCCGAAGGGTAGAGTTGGGGGAGGTTGACGGAACTGGCCCCCCCTCGGGGGGTTTGGATGGTTATTTATTTTTAGCTGGGCCTACGGGCTCGGAGATACCCACATTAAAAAGGCCTTGTGCCACATTCAATCCTCGTGGGTGGATTGATAAATACCATCTCAAAAAATCATACCCGCTAAGCCCGGTGGCTAGGATCAAAGTGCAGTATCTGTGCTTTGTGACCTGCCGGGTCGGGTGTCTGTCGAACTCTCTGCTTGCATAAACTTGCTTGCATAAACATAAAATATCTTAAAATAATTGTCGGACTTTGTCCATTTCATAATAATAGAAAATATTAAACAAAAATAGTGGCAATTACAATAACAAAACCCCGCAAAATGGGAACAATAATTGTAACTGTCGAAATAAAAACAACTGCTCACTTAATAACAACGTAACTAATAATATAATATATAAAGCAATTGCATCAAATAACATTAATACGGAAGGAAAATTTTATATAAGCGCAACTGAAACAACTTTTAAAAAAAAGATTTAATAATCATATAATGTCATATGGAGTCAGAAAGAAAAAATGTCAACTAAAATTAAATGGGAAATCATAAAACTGTACTCCCATATAATATTAATAATAGAAAATGTAGATTGTGTTTAGAAGAAAAACTTTATATGATAAATTTCAATAATCAAATTAAATTATTAAACAAGAGAATTGAATTAATGGGAAAATGCAGAATCTTAATAAATATTTACTGTGCAACGTCAATACTAATATAACATAATAAATAGAACAAAAACTAATATAAATTAAATAATAATATCACATAATATAATAAACACAATACAATACATACATACATACATATATATATATATATATATATATATAAACAACCAATGTTATACATAAAAATAAAAATAACACTGAAAAATAAAAATTATAAAATATAAAATTGAAAAGTATACAATTGAAAAACAATTATGTTTATGAAGGAACACGTGAGCACCTGCAAGACCAATGAACATGCGACCATCCATAACGGAGTTTAAAAAAAAAAAAAAAGAAAAAAAAAAAGCAAATATGAAAATTGAAAAAAAAAACGATATCCACTGCAATTGGAAATATTTAATACAAGGATTAAGCCCTTGAAAAACAGACACAATAAAACGAAATTGCGGAGTCGAGGACAAAAACAGTTAAGTAATTCTTTTGTATATATAAAAAATAATATATATATATATATATATATATATATATATATATATATATATATATATATATATATATATATATATATATATATATATATATATATATATATATATATATATATATATATATTTATTTATTTATTTATTTATTTATTTATTTATTTATTTTCTGTTTATACGTTATTTTATAGATACAATTTATTTTAGTAAAAGGTCTGTCTTTTAAATTAAACAATATTAATTACATTTACCGGCTTGAATGTTCGAGAAATTTTGTGGAAAATATGCGTTCTCCGATAGGGATCGAACCTGTATACCTCTGATAGGAATCGAACTTGTACGTCAGACGCTTCTCTGTAGCTGCACGTGAGACTAAATCACGGAAACTGTCATTTGGTCTGATGTACTGTACCATGTAGCTACAGAGAAGCGTCTGATTAGCAAAGTCTGAATTACTGTTTATAAACACACAATCTTTGACGATTTTTCTTGAGTGATCATTTCTGCTCACGAAACGTACCTTAACGTAAACAATGATAACATATTACAAAATATATTAAGTCCGAGAATTATTTAATGTATTTTCTGTTTATACGTTATTTTAATAGTTCCAATTTACGTAAATACTCTGTTTTTTTAATTAAACAAAATTAATAATTGTCTGACGTGTTTATAAACGTGCCGACTTTTATAAATACGGTCGTCCACGCACGATATTATCAGAAAATAAGAGCGGTAACTATAGTAAATTTAAAGACAAAGTAACTAAATTCAATAAAACAGTATATGGAGAATATTTTCCAAAATTTTAAAGATTACAGGATAGTTAAAAAAAAATTATATAAAAAAGGCGCTCTCATATTCAACTCAGGACAATTATTTGATTTTTGCAAGAATTTCGAAATCAAGGTGTTTTTCACTGCAAAAAAAGATGCTAAAATTTTCTATAGTAATATTTAGCTGGCGCAGTAAAAACAAGATTTTTAACCAAAATTTCCATGATTTTAAAAGAATAAAAAATATAATGTAATAAACAAAAAATCGTTAGGTTTTTCCTTTAAGAATATTTTTATTAGGTTATTAAATTTGTTTTATGCTTGGTGAATGTTTTCATGATGGTATGTTATTTTTTAGCGAATCAGTATATATATATATATATATATCAGGGCAGAGTAAGAATATAATATAAAAGGCTCAAACACAAATATTACAAGGTTATAATTTATTACATTGGGATCGTAATCACGGTCCAATTCATCAGACCTACAAAATTCAAGATTTTTTTTAGATATATATCACGTCTACACGTGCGCACGAATCGAGAGGCACTGGTAGTTTCAACATTTTTGAAAGAATATTTTTAAAAGAATATTTTTGAATGATCTTTCTTTTTGAATGAATATTTTTCAATCTAGCTAAATTCATCTGTATTCTTTTTTCCTTTTCTCTCAATCACCTTTGTCCCTGACTATTCTACATTGTGACAACAGAAAATCTAACAAGAATGGTGAGAGCCTGGGTGCAAATTTATTGTGTTTTAACTAGCAATCGAACCCCTTTCTCACAGAAGAAGCGCTGTTAGCCTCTCACTACTTTATCGCTATTTCTATGTCAAATAGTCCTGAGTACGACGATAGACTACATCCGGCAGCACGGCCTCTGATCGGGAGATGCATGGTTTTGAGGAGTGTTTTGATTGCTGTTGTTTCCAGGTACACTCTGACCATGGGTGGCATAACCTGTTTGGGTCCCATCTATGAGCAAACTAAAACATTAGGAATGTATAAAAATACATTTTAATATTAAGAATATCAGCAATACATTTTTATATGAAAAAAGACCAACAATAGCAATATATTTAGTTGAAGCCATAACATTGTCTTCAGATTATTTAGATTTTGGCACCTAATAACCCATACACAAGTTCAACTCACCCTCATTTATCCTTGCATTCCATTTGTAAGGAAGAAGTTCTATTCGGACAGCTTCTTCCTCAGAATTGTCAGACACACAATAGTGAAATAATCACTATAGTTTTAACCTCTTCAAGTCTAGCATCAACCATTAGCCATCCTACATATCTCAATAATATACACTTTTTCATTCAGCTCTTTCCACTCTTAAAGGAAGCTCATTCAGTAATACTCTACCTTGAGTGGCTGTTGGGCTTTGTATTGGGGAAGGGAATAATAGTATAAAATAAATTCTCCTATAAAGTCGAGATATGTATATATCTTTACATTTTCTTCCAAAAATCCATTATATAACGAAGCAATGAACGTGAAAACCCTCACTGCAGTCATCGGGTAATGCGGTATAAACAGCATTTCACTTTTAGCGTTGCCAGATTGTTCTCCGTTTATTTTTAAAATGTGGCGCTTATTAAAAATTAACCGAATTTTTTCCCTGGTCTCAGTCTATCAGAAAATAGCACGTTATTTTTTAGAACCTTTCCGACTATTGTGGCTTTTATTTTTCTGAACCTTTTAATGTCTCGTTTCTGTTTATCTGTTTGTTTTTTTTATTTCTTACGGTGTCAACTTTTTTTGTTTTGTTTATACCTTCAGGCTTTTTTTTTCAACATGGATCGGTTCATATATGTCTATCGTCTGCCAACATCTCAACGGCGTTTGTTGTCCGCGTCAGCGTTCATTTATGTAGTATCTTTATTATTTTTTTCTCGTGCCTGTTTCATTATTTTTCAGATTTACTACAGTATTCTGTCGCACAATATCTTTTCGTCAATCTAAGAAATTTCTTGTATTTGAAAGTTGGAATGGCGCATATATATATATATATATATATATATATATATATATAAATCAGAGACATTATGTCTGCTTATTTTTGACAAAATCTGTTCATACTTATGAATAATCTTCCATGTATTGATGTTAAAGGATGAGATAAATATGCTTCAGCTGTTTAAATTTCTTTTATTTTCATTTCCAAAGTACTTTCGATCTTCTTCCAAGATCATCTTCAGAGGTGCAAGTGATACAAAACAATATGTTGTTCATTAGTATAATTATTTATACAAAGATGTGCGTTGTTATCCATTACCGTAATTTTATCGGAAGGTTATTCGTGAGTATGAATGGCTTTTATTAAAAATTAGCAGACATAATGTCTGTAATTTATTCAGACATGCCTAAAAGAGAATTAGCTGCCTAAATACTCAAATTTAATATATATATATATATATATATATATATATAAACAGGTTTGTTTAAATAATTTAGACATATCATGTCGATTAGTTTTCGTTGTGATCCTTTCAAGTTCGCAGATTAATTTCTTGTTAGCATTAGAAAATTGATTAAGAAAAATACCAACATTTTCTTTCAAATGGTTTTTATTTTCTCAAGTACTTTCAATTTCATCTGAGACCATCTTTAGAGGGTTAAGTTGTCTGTGAATATGTATACATGTTTCTGTAAATTCAAAACATTTCAACTGTTCGGTTGTACTTCTTATGCAGCGTTCTAGATTTTAAAGTTCGAAGTTCAAATGTTTTTTGTGTTTTTTTTCCAGAATAAGAGAAGTAACTTTTTAATTTTTGCTCATGCACATATATTTTTAATAAGCATTTAAGGACTTTCTTGCTATACTCATAGCTGACTTCATTTGATTTGGGCTTTAACTCTCTTTTATAAAGGGCTTCAAGGATTTTTACTTCTTGCTTAATATTGTTTTTATGTAATATAGATGTATTTTCAACAAATATTCGTTTAATGTGCGAGTGTGAGCATGCGTGTTCCTTTAAATCATTTGACCAAACCTGTTTGAAAGAAAATATACTGCCTAAATATACACAATATATATATATATATATATATATATATATATATTGGAACAATATTGGGAAAAATGTATAGAATTTACATACGAAATGGAAGAATATAATTCCTTACCTTACCTAAATATCAAGCACGTTAACAAAAGTTTAAAACTTGCTGTCCATCGGAAATCAACCAACAAAAACAATCTAATAAATTTCTATTCTCATAATAACAAGAAAATAAAATCCGGTATAATCATCGGATTCTACTTAAGAACACTCAGAATGTGAAGCCCTCAATATTTACAGGAACATAAGAAATATATTGAAAACACTTTCAAGCTTCTTCTGTACCCTGATTATTTTTTATTCAATGGATAACAAAAGGCTCATAACATATTCCAAAATAGAAAAACGGCCCATCCTGACAAACCCACTGAATCAAAAAATATATTGTCTTACCAACTAACTCTATTACATCTACAATTGGAAATAATCTAAACTCAAAAGTTGTTACTACTACGTCCAAAACAATAAAAAGACTTAGTCAATACGAAACAAAAAAATAAGCTAATATCTTGAAGAGGGAATTTAATCGATCGTCTGTAATAATTGTCACAAAAATACATAGTTGAAACTTCAATGAATCCAAATAAAAGATTATATGAACATAAAAGGGATATCTTACAAAACACTACATCATATGCGTTGACTGACCACAATTGTAACATAAAAATGCTACTCTGATCAAAGAAGAAAAACTATTCACTACGACGAAAATGTCTAGAGAGTGTTTTGATCGCTCTATTTATTTTCAGTAATCTTGAAAATTTAGGAAAATATTCTCCGTATTATAATGTTTTATTGAATTATAGAAATGTCGTCTTTAAATTTATTATAGTCATCACTCTTCTTTTCTGATAATGTCGTGTATGGTCGCCCGTACTTAGAAAAATCGGCACGTTTATACACATACAAAAAAAAGAATTCAAAATTATTTTTAAAATATTGGTTTTCGATGATTTGTATTAAGCTTTTCCTTTTATGATTATTAAATATAATTTTCACTTAAATGTAATAACATTTAGATGGCTGAAATTAATACAGAATTTTAAAATATTTAAAACTTAATAAATTTTTCTGATTAAAATTTTCAAAAATGAAAACAATTCTTGCAAAAATTCTTTATTCATTGAAAAATGTTTTTTTCTTAAGGCAATAGAAGCTTTCAGTTTCAACATTATCTGTTCCTTTCCTCATTCCGAAATGTTTCATGTGGAAATTCGCCGTCCTTAATATATCTAATTTATAAAAGCAATTAAAAGATTTTATAACTAAATAAGTCATAGTCTTATTGCATTGTTTGTTTTACGGCTCAAAGTAGATTCTCGATAAATGTTTTTTCTGTTTGACGAAAACTAATTGATAATTTCAATTCTCAAAGGAATCCTGGTTTTAACTAATATAAAATATGAAAGTTTTGAAATTTCATAAAATTAAGTTAGTGGGGCGAGGTGAAGGGGGTAACAGATGTAAAAAAAAAATATTTTTACCAAGATTTTCTAAAAAGGAAATCTCAAAAATAATGTCATTCATTTGTGAATAAATCCTGATAGTTTCATTACGAAGGTGTTTTGAGGAATCACTAGTGATTGCGACGTTATGCCTCCATATCTTCCCACGGATGCTCAGACTCAACACGGAGATCTACTACATCAAGTGGCTTTAAATCTTTGCAGATTAAATTTCGCAGGAAATAATGGAGCCGGAAAGGAGTTCCACGAGCGGAAAGTGTAAGAGAAGAAACTGCTAGCATAGAACTTACGGCTACATCTCGCCAGCTCAACTATAAATTGATGAGATCTCGACGCTAGTGTAGTACTTAAATTCATAAAATTTAGGTACCATAGCAAAGAGTAATATTTATTCTGTTAAATACACAGAAATGTGGCACAAGGCCGAATTGGGGATTGAGGTAAAGGACGGTCTTCTTCTCTCTTAACTATAACTTAGCTAGCCGCAAACATTGACCGAATCATGTAAACAATATTCCTTACACCAAAGCAACACATTCATGCGTGCCTTTCTTACTACATTCACCATAATACCTCATTGTCTCTATGAAAATACTAACTAGTCCCCATATTTACAATTCATTGTCTGTGGGGAGAGCGGGAAAAAACAAAAATTCTAAAATCGTACGATAGCAAAGAGCTCATCCGAACAATTACAGCGAACGTATTTATAGAAAAGACACAGAGAATCAACCTTACGGCGGAGGGAAAGTGACTGAAGCTTATAATCCTTCATCCATTACCTCGGGATTATTGCCATGAAGAATAGGAAATTAGACCACGTGATACGAATGCCTATTTCAATTTCATTCAAATTGTTTATGCTTATAGATTTGCTTGTGCGTATATATAAATTAATTTAATGAACAACCTAAAATTCAAAACTGAAAAAGGTGTTCTTTAAAATAAATACAATTAAGTAATTCATCGAGTCTAGAAGAAACCTTAACAGAATGCAGAATGCACTGGGCAGCCATATTTGGGACTCATCAGCAGTGCGCATCCACTACCGAGAATTGAAACAGTTACGTCATCAGGCAAACGTCATACCAACTGTTCCAACGGGCCTCGGTGACGAAGAGGTAGCGAATAATAATCGTATTTATTAATGAATAATTTCCGAAAAGTTTAATAAATCTTATAATTATCTGATTTTTACGGTCTACAAAAATTATTATAATTATTTTTTGTTTCCAGATTTATTACTTATCGTCATATTGGGCTTGCATTTTCCTTGATAAAACCCATCAGAGGACGAAACGGATTGATAAGTTTTAATTTTGTCTTTATTTATATTGTATTTTCACACATATGCTCTATCTGAAATTTCACACACACACACACACACACACACACATATATATATATATATATATATATATATATATATATATATATATAATTCATTGAATACGATAGACAAGGGGCTTTGATTTAGTTTCTTTTATACAATTTCTCATGTGAACTAATATTTTTTTCTTTTCGGATGATAAATTATAAAAAAAATGCCCAGTTAGCGGACCCTATTCGTAACATACTTGTTAACAACACAAATATAATACCATCATCTACCTGAGCAAAAAGGCTAAAAATAATGGAAGCCTTATTAATAAAAACAACAAAAAAAAACAACACTTAATAATATCAACTATGAACATGGGCACACTATCTTGACCGTGTTTTGAAATTGAAAACATTATATAAATACATATATACATCCATCTATTTCTTGATAACAGTTAATATATTTCAACCTTGAAATTGGCTAAATGTATAGCCGAAAGCGCTTGGATAAAAAAGAACAATTGTACAGTTTTTATATAATTTATCATGTGAAAGAAAAAAATTATTAGATCGCATGAGAAATTGTCTAAAAAACTAAATAAAAGCACCTTGTCTGTCGTATTCAGTGAAATGTGCATCGAAGAAGGATTGCTGCCTAAATACACAAATATATATATATATATATATATATATATATATATATATATATATATATATATATATATATATATATATATATATATATATATATATATATATGTGTGTGTGTGTGTGTATGTATGTATGTATGTATAAATAATTAAATATATTTTTAAGGTATACTATATTTATGGGTTAAAGTGCTCAATATCAGGGATAGAGCGTATGTCAATATAAAAGTGGGCATTGAGGTCGTCACCCTGTGGCCACAGTTTGTTTCATAATTAAAGGCAATGTCAAGACCATTTGAAGTATAAAATAAACACTCCATTTCTTTATTTTAAACGGTTTATCGGCCTGCCTATTCGAGAAATATTAATAAAGAATATGTACTCATCGGCAGGGATCGAACCTGCGTCCCCCTTCGTAAGAGACACCACTGTTTAAACCGACGTGTTTTACCACTTGGCTATGAAGAGAGTCAGATTTCAGCGTTGCTCTATTTTTCCTTTCATTCTTCATTCAGATATTTTTTTCTCGAATATCTACTCAGTTTCGTATCCGTAACGCAAAAAATGCAATTCCTAAAGAATTAATGCATTTAGGTTTAATCCTAAATTCTTCAAATGTTATTATAGTGGATACTCGCATTTGAAATAGATGCCCCACTTTTATTTTTGTTTTAAACAGTGTCGATTTCGTTTTAGATACGAAATTGAGCAGATTCAGTTTTTCTTTGTATGTTGTGATATTCTACTGTTTTTTCTTTTTTTTTTTTAGATTTCGGAAGGTATCTTTCGACATTACGTTTATGGAATTCCAATAATTTAAAAAAATGGCAAAAAAAAAAAAAGATGAATTGCAAACAACAACTCAGAGATATTAGAAGACCGCTTCATTATATTAGGTTTGCACGAAATGAAATGTGGCAATTTTGTGAAATTGTTTTAACGAATTCAGATCAAATTAAATTTAAATTTTACTGACGCAATTCTCTGTCATTAGCAATTACTGTAGTCCAGTTTGTAGTTTATTTTTCTATTCTTCACAATTTTTATTTATTATACTAGGTTGGCCAGAAAGTCCTGACTCACTTAGGAAGCGGGAAGAAAATAACAATATTTTATGGAACAACAGCAATATTAGATTAAGTAAGCCAGAAAGTTTGACTACCAGCCTCCGTACGCTGCAGTTGTTTGTTGCTCCTGCATAGTTTATTTCTCCTCGTGTGTAAGGCCCCAACTGACAGAAATGAGAAAGTGGAATTAGAGTTTTAATTCGGTACTTTTAGAAGCGAAGACTTTCTACAAGAGCTGCCCTGAAGGAAATTTTACGATACTGAAGGAGATGGCATAGTCAGCCAATCGAAGGTCACGTGGTGGTATAGACATTTCAGCTCCAGGAATCTTACCCTTGACGTTCCCGGCCGACAGTCAACCTCTGAGAGCGAGGCTTTAGTGGTAGCATTGAAAGTTGAATATTCTGCAAGTAGTTGTGATCTTGCGAAAGATCACCAGAATGGCAGAAGATGGCCGATATTGATGGGCTTTATTTTGAAGAATAAATGTTGGTGTTGCTCCATAAATATTTTTATTGTCTTCTTTCCGCTCCCTAAGTGAGTCAGGACTTTCTGGCCAACTTAATAATTAAAATAGTGTCGAGAAACACTGTTTTTCTGCAAATCCTATAGATAAAAAATGTACTGATTTTTTTAGAAATATCCATTTAGTACCTAGGGATGTTTGACACATCGCTTTAACCCTTTGACCCTTGCGTTCCTGAAGAATTTTAACCCTTCTGCCTGAGCTCCTCAGTCAAAATTCGCAAATAATTGGTATGTAATGTTTCACAGTAGATATAAGAATAGTTACAAGTGTTTACCCAGGGTTCAACCGGTGGCTGGGCATCAAATCATTTTCGTCTACCACCGTACAACCGGCGGCTGGGCATTAAGTCATATTTCTCTACCACCGTACAACCGGCGGCTGGGCATTAAGTCATTTTTATCTACCACCGTACAACCGGCATCTGGGCATCAAGTCATTTTTCTCTACCACCGTACAACTGGCGGCTAGGCATTAAGTCATATTTCTCTACCATCGTACAACCGGCGGCTGGGCATTAAGTCATTTTTCTCTACCACCGTACAACCGGCGGCTGGGCATTAAGTCATATTTCTCTACCACCGTACAACCGGCGGCTGGGCATTAAGTCATTTTTCTCTACCACCGTACAACTGGCGGCTGTGCATTGTCATATTTCTCTACCACCGTTCAACCGGCGGCTCGGCGTTAAGTCATTGTTCTCTACCACCGGTAAAGCGGTGGTCAGGGCTCAAAGGGTACCCATATTTGAGTAGACGCCCTGTTTATTTATTAAACAGTATATTTATTTATTTTTGTCTACGGGCTTGAATATTCAAGAAATCTTATTAAAGGTACGTACTCCGGGAGGTTTCAAACCTCCGTTAGATCCGATGTGCTTTAGATCAACTCAACCACTGATCGAGCAAAGACGAATAGTGTAAGATCAGGCCCACATATTGGCAGGCGCTCTATAGTCTTCACGCAGTCTTGTGGGTGACGAATTTATTTTCTACCCTGCAACACATTTTACAACATTGTACGAGACAGGAAAGCAAGAAATGAGACGAGAGTTCAACAGGTTAGAAGTGCGAGAAAAGAAGCGGTGGTTGCATCTGGCTACTTCAACAGTAAAGCGATAAGACCTAATTGCACGCTTCAATTCAGACAGTCAAGACACTAGGGCTTAAAAATGCTTATCTGAACGGTTGTCATGAAAATATAGGAAAGAGAGAGGGAAGCTATGTCATGTCGTTGAATAAGTAACTGAAGTCGAGATGCCAGATTGGGATCAATCACATTGCAGATCCTTCTTTGGATTTTGTCAAGGATCTCGAGATATACAGCAGAGATACTAAACCAGATATGGTGGCACTATTCAACGCACCGACGAATGGTAGATTTATAAATGTACAAGATGGATTCTAACGTGAAAAATTGTCTGGCACGACACAGGGGACCAATTTTTCTAGCATTAATTGATTTGTCATATTCTTGTTTCTTTCTTGTCTTGAAATCAGAACGCAACACTCACTTGAATGTATCCCTTTTCCATTTCAGCCATTTGCCTTATTACTGTTGCTTTGCCTACATACCATATTGTATTGCATATAAACTGGTTGTTTAATATTTCCCTTCTTCTTTTTCTTCCTTTTCTTATTGCTTATTAAGATCTTTGTCAAGTCTGTTGAGCATTTTGACGATTACATTTAACCATGACCATAATATATATATATATATATATATATATATATATATATATATATATTATAGTGAAAACACACCCATTCTATTGTTAATAGACTCTCCTACCTATAATAAGTAGGAGTAGCAAGAGTAACAAGTCAGTCGGGAGAGAGAATTGGTCAGTCAGTCGATGTCGAACGACCGTTAGTCGGATATTAAAGTATCAGCCACCCCAACTAGATTGCTGAGTCATTACCTATTATATCAAGTTCCTAACGTTTTGTACGTCGAACCTATTTCGGACCGACTTAGTACAAAATACAAGCATCCACTGTGAAACCACTACATAACAATATATTACATTTAACCACGACCATAATATATATATATATATATATATATATATATATATATATATACATACATTACATTTAACCATGACCATAATATATATATATATATATATATATATATATATATATATATATATATATATATATATATATATATTACATTTAACCATGACAATAATATATATATATATACACGCAATTCATTTCGCCAGAAATTTGGAAACGTCATGCTGTACTGCTTGGCATTCGCACCGGAAGCTATAATACGGACATTTCAAAGTGTTTTGGCGTCAATCTGAGGACTGTGCAGAGGATTCGGAAAGAGTTGAATGAGTCTAATGGTAATTTCGAAGGTGTTTGGTGTGTTCACCAGTGATGGTGATGTTATGCCTCTATTCATATTTAAACAGGGCCTCAGACCCAACACGGAGGCCTAAATCAAGGGCATTTAAATTTTTGCAGATTAAATTAGTGCTGGCCTCGGTCAAGAGGGTGGCTGCTGGAAGACACTATGACTTGTAACAGCACTCTACACAAGCAGAAGAACCCAGTCATATGTGTCAGACAATTTCTGCGGCTACATCACTCCTTACATGTGGCCACCTAACTCCCCATACTACAACCCCCTTGATTATTATGTGAGGGGCACAGTTGAACGGGAGACCAACAAAACTTCTTGTAACACCAAAGATGAACTGAAGGCAAGAATAAAGGCAGCATTCATCAATTTAAACAAGGAGACCGCCCAGAAGAGTTGCAGGAAATTCCGAAGTCGTCTGGAGGCCATAGTTGACTGGCGATTTTATTAAATAAATTTACTCTTTAGTAAATCAAGATATTTATGTGCAATTGTGATAATTATATCTGTTAAAATGACATGTTAATGTTATTTTAATTCGCGACTCCAGGATATATATATATATATATATATATATATATATATATATATATATATATATATATATATATATGACTCCATAAAAGTGGTCTGCTCTTCTTTCATTTGCGTTTAAGTCATCTGAAGATCGCGTGAGCGTGAAACTCGGGTTATTTCTCGGGCAATAATAATAATAATAATAATAATATATATAATAATATATAAATAATATATATATATATATATATATATATATATATATATATATATATATATATATATATAATTATGGAAAATAGAGTATGTTATATATTTTAAAATAAAAAAAATCCACATTACAAACAAAAACGGTTGCGGTTTATCTTCTTTTTAAAATATACACTTTTCTCTCGTTCGAACAACTATAACTTCTTCCATATATATATTTATATATATATATATATATATATATATATATATATATATATATATATATATATATGGAGAGAGAGAGAGACAGAGAGACAGAGAGAGAGAAAGAAAGAAAAAGATATATTTTATATATATATATCTATATCTATCTATCTATCTATCTATATATATATATATATATATATATATATATATATATTCACCTTGTTTAAGACTATTTAAGTTTTTTGGCTATTTGTCCGTTGGTTCCACCAACGCTTTTGGTTTTTCTTTATATATATATATATATATATATATATATATATATATATATATATATATATATATATATGGATAGATATATAGATGCTTAACAGTTCTGTATGTCATCATCATAGCCATTCCCCAGCCTTACCCCGACAGCACATTTTATTTTCAAAATCGTCATTTGTCCTATATAGTAGAGAATGCTAGACAATCTTCTCACAGATGTAGAAGACATTTGAAGCAATTGAAATGTGGTTCTACAGAAGGATCCTCAGAATATTTGGGACTGAATATGCGAGCAATGAGAATGTTTTAATGAAAATGAAAACAAAACGAACACTTGTACTCTAAATCAGAAAGTGATAGTTGTAATTTCCAGGACAGGGAACGAAGAAAGAGGGCTTCGAGAATTTGACATTCACAGGATAGATTGAAAGCAAGGACAACAGAAAGCAACGAATAACCAACCTAATGAGCCTGTATAAATGTTCGGCAGAATAGGGATTAGGAAGGATGGAAAAAAGATGAAGTATAAAAGGCAAGAATTTGGCGAACCGTGATTGATAAGGAAACACAGCAATCATCTTGTATCCAGTGAAAATAGATTTCTGGCGGGGCGAATTGCGCCGTGGCGCTTTTTTTCCTCAAAAACGGTGGGTGCCTTCCTGATCCTACTATACTGTGCAGTCGAGAAA
Organism: Acanthosepion lycidas; assembly: GCA_963932145.1. Taxonomy (NCBI): domain Eukaryota; kingdom Metazoa; phylum Mollusca; class Cephalopoda; order Sepiida; family Sepiidae; genus Acanthosepion; species Acanthosepion lycidas. Next base: position 90,620,031 of record OZ010599.1, on the reverse strand, counting down.
ATCAAAAACAAACAAAGCGCATGCGCGAAATTTAAAAAAATAAAATAAAATGGCGACAATTTACCCATCGCACCCTATAGTGTAAATATACAAGTGCTCCTTTTGTTTATCGTTTTAGATGTAAATATTTACTTATCACACTTAGGCCAGGGTTAACGCACTGTTGATAACAAGATAAATTGAATAACAAGCCTGGTCATTATATAATGTTTTAATTGGCAACAGTTACATAGGCTTCCATACACAGCAAGGCCTTAATGACGGCTCTATTAACCGAGAACACTAGACAGTAAGAAAAAGCATATTTCAAATGCAAATGTCTACTGAATAAAAGCATTCTCCATCTGTTTATGTGACAAAACAAGAATTGAGCAAACCTGAAATGTAAAACATACTTAGTTTTAAGAGAATATCATGAAACTTTATCTTAGAATTATGCGGCTTTTAAAATATCCACAAAACAACAAGTAACGGGTTTACACATGTCGTCAAAAATAACGGCATGTGCGTACTTAATATTTTTCAAATCTTTACTACTAAAATAATCTGAAACAAAGAAATCAGGCATGGCTGACCATATATATCTTTTTTAATCCTTTCACCGAAAGAAAGGTGATAAAACCACTAAGATTCAAGGGTTAACTGAGAATGAAAGAAGCAGAGAGGACAATAAAAGAACAAGTATTAAGACAACAGAAGAGGACGATTCACATTGCATTTAAATTTTTGATGGCAGGAAAGCGGGGAGCCCCAAGAGAGTTCCACAAGCGAGAAGTGTGAGGGAAGAAACTATTAGTATAGAACTTACGGTTACAACTCGTAATTTAATGTGTAGGGTTCTGTGAATACATGGGACTGTAAATGCTAAGTTTAGGGTTCTGTGAATCTATGAGAATGAGCATGCAAATTTTATAACCTGTTGCATAGATAAAATATTCCTGTGAATGTGAAAAGGACCCAGAAGTTCACTCTTTTGCATTTCAGCCAAACTCGGTTAACCAGTAATTCGAGAAACGTCATTTTTCATACTGGGGTTTGGGGTATGGTTCCTAGTATGACAATAACGATTCTGGATTGTTTGAGTTTAAGATGACATATCTTCTGGAATTTGATTTCTAGATTTTTTGTTTTTTCATAGTTTTTGGAACAATTTGACTGAACTATTTGCATAAAAAAGATTGCTACCTCAACGAGTAAGCAGATTTTTCCAGTAAATCTTTTACGGTTGTATCCGGCTTATTGGCTTTTATTGTTCTGTCTCTTTGGACTGGAACATACCACAGAACAGATACATTTTTTTAAGCATTACGCCCCGAGCTCGGGGCGTAATGCTTAAAAAAATGTTGCTTAAATTCATTTAGGATATATACGGTGGAGTAATGGACAGCGGCTCGGATTGAGGAACCAGAGAGCCGAGTTCGAATTCCAGTGGAATCCATTCCAATCACTTACATGCTAATACCCTTAAAAAAGGTATGAATCCTCTTCTTCCCCCTCAAAGCTACAGACCGGGTTCTATAGCCTTGGGTGGCAAGTGGTCTACCTCAGAAGGAAATGGTCAACCTACTGCGAGAAAAATCTGCCTCGTCAGTCATGTATCGAAAGATTCATGATCACCTATTCGTGTATCCCGCATGGCACATAACTGGCTGATATTCACTTACGTGCTAATATCCTTGGGAGAGGTATGGATCCTTCTCTTCTCCTCCCAGCTATGGGTAAATAGCAGGACAGAACGGGTTCTATAGTCTCAGATGGCAACTGGTCTATTACAAAAAGAAATGGCAACCTACTGCGGGAAAAATCTGCATCGTCAGTTATTTATCGAAAGATACATGATTGCCTAAGCGTGTATCACGCATGGTACATGACTGAATATTGAAGATGTATGTTATCATCATCATAAGTATTATTGTTGTTATTGTTATTTTGTACCTTCAACACGGTTTTCGTTTTCACCCGGACATGTTGCATTATGTGTATTTTCCATCAACTCCTCCATCAGCACATTTCGTAGAATATCTGCAATGCTAAGCAACGGAAACTTCTGAAGTGATGTGATACTAGTCTTTCTTAGAGATTACTTATAGCAGGACTTAGACCCCAACGCCCCAGTGATAACTGGGAAGATACGACATTGCGGCAACCTCAATCTAGGGGTAGGTGTACTTTTCAATTTAAAAAAAAATTGACTTTGTTTTTAATAATGATGTCTTCTTTGGTGGCCTCAGGGATATGGTCTATTTGGATATTGAGATTTTGCTCGTTTTTGATCCCTTTCTCTGGTTTCAGGTTGTACCATTTCTCACCGATTTCATCATTCCTACATAGGGGCCGATGTAGAAAGGAGGCAACTTTATCATAGACGGGGTTGTAGTCTTTCCGTGTAAGCATTCCAGAAATGCTAATTCTGTGGGTGACATTTTCTATTCCCATTCCACACACAGCCTGCATTTGTCCAAATTCATTTGGTATTAGATGTTCTTCCGAATGGAATTAGTATTTATGGTTTGGTCTTGGGTGTCTAACGTTTCAGCTCGCCTTTCATCAACCGATTCCACAAATCGCTTGATTTAATGGATGTGGTGTTCCTCTCAAACTGTCTATGAACCATCAATGCCTCTCTTGCTTTAAACCAGAGGTCGGCAACCATTTGGAGGGAGCGAGCAAGACAGCTATGAGGTAATCTCGGAAGATGATATCAAATGTACGAAAAAACAAAAAATTGTCTCGACGTCCGACCCCTCCGTCCAGAAGGCTTAGTGTCATGTTATTCCCTTAGTTTACAGCAGGAATAACAGGATAGCTACTAACACAATCAAGAAAAAATGCAAATTCCTTAGTACAAACAAAATACAGTTAGAAATGGCAAATTATATAACACTTGTTTCTACTTATTGTTCAATAACTTCTCCACATCAGGTGAAATAGTTGCTGATGCCAGGAGTAGAACATCATCAAGGTGGCCATCACCTATCCTTCTTAAACGACTTCTAGTAGATTTCATTTTCGAAAAAGTTGTTCACAAATATATGTAGTTCCAAATAAAGATACCTTTTCACATTATTCAATAGCCGTTTATATTTTCTGTTTGGCAAAAAATATTTCTTGTAGAAGTCAGAAGTGGATCCGAAATTAAATTTTGATTTAAAAAATTCGTTGCATTGTAAGTCAATAAACTTCCTGATTTTCAATGCATTCCTATAGTAAAATCATTAGCAATGCATTTACATTATACATATAATAGCCCTATTCTATCAGTAATGCTTTCATTCATTCTTGACCTCTGACAATACTTTTCTTCCTCATTTTCAATGCATTCCTATAGTAAAATCATTAGCAATGCATTTACATTATACATATAATAGCCCTATTCTATCAGTAATGCTTTCATTCATTCTTGACCTCTGACAATACTTTTCTTCCTCATTTTCAATGCATTCCTATAGTAAAATCATTAGCAATGCATTTACATTATACATATAATAGCCCTATTCTATCAGTAATGCTTTCATTCATTCCTGACCTCTGACAATCCTTTTCTTCCTCATTTTCAATGCATTCCTATAGTAAAATCATTAGCAATGCATTTACATTATACATATAATAGCCCTATTCTACCAGTAATGCTTGCATTCATTCCTGACCACTGACAATCCCTTTCTTCCTGATTTTCAATTCATATGTATTGATTACTTAAACTTTCTCAAACATCATTTCGATCAAAAATTCTAAAACCCGGTTGTTAACCCTCAATGATTTTAATATGACCGGGAGCTGCTTTGAGGTTCAGCAAATTAAATATATCAGCTGATGTGGCTATGGAATACGATCAGTAGCCAGTTATAAGAGAGGTAGAAATCGTGGATGGTTTCAAATGTAGTTGAATCTAATATGAAAGGCAGGATTATTATTTTGTTTATTCTAAGCCTGCATTCTCACTGCCGCTATGTAATACAATCTTTTAAGTGAACGAAAGTTCAACAGATATGGTTTAATAAATCACAGCCATGATATCAGCGGCAACGTAAAAGGACAGTAACCCGAAAACTTACAAATAAACCCCTGTCAACAAACAGGAAGTTGACTGGGAATCAAAAGTAATTGTTTATATATCCCATCTTTACAGAAAATCGAAATCACTTACGTGTCAGGATTTGCCGTCATCTGTAACGCGAAATAATAGACAACAGCAGCATGTCGCTTATTTTATTTAACTCATTACAGTAGGGTTCCAGATTCATCTATCCAAATATGGATGTCAAAACAAGATATGTTCATTACACATCATGAAGCACTAACCTTAAATCATCTCATATGAATGTTTGGTTTGGTTCGGTTTACGGCATATCAACACCTCAATGGGTCATTTAATGCCGACAACATTTTTTTCCCCTGCTAATATTTTTGTTTCGTCAAAAATCTATTTCTGTTAATATTTTTTCCTCAAAAATGTAGAGCTGGTAATATTGTTTTTTCAAAAACGTGTCTGGTAATATCATTTTTTCAAAAACGTACAGCTAGTAATATCATTTTTTCAAAAATGTATAGCTGGTAATATTATTTTTCAAAAATGTATAGCTGATAATATTATTTTTTCAAAAACGTACAGCTAGTAATATCATTTTTTCAGATGTAGTTTATTATTTTCGGATGTAGTTTATCGTCTTACCCAGGACGCGGATGTAGTTAATCGTCTTACCCAGGACGCGGATGTAGTTTATCGTCATACCCAGGACGCTCATATTAATGTCTCTCGCGGAGCCGTTTACGTAAATCATAGTATAGCGATCCGGCTTTCACTTTATCTTATTTTATACACTGTGTACCTTCTGGATGTGGGTGATCACAGTTCCCCACAACTTCCTATCCTTCATTACTCTAAGTAATGTTCATCTCCTCACTATTCACCCCAGTTCCCATGCTACCATTCATTTACACAAGCTCATTAAGTAGACCACGGCTCTCCACAACTTCCTATCTTTTGTAGCACTAAGCAATATTTGTCTACTTACTATCCCCTTGTCACTGCTCTGTCATCCATTTACACAAGCTCTTTAAGTAGGTTGGTTACGGCTCTCCACAACTTCCTATCCTTTGTAGCTCTAAACAATATTTTTGTCCTCACTATCCCCCCCAGTCACTGCTTTGGCATCCATTTACACAAGCTCATGTAGTATTGAGCACAACTCTCCACAACTTCCTATCCTTTGTAGTTCTAAGCAATATTTGTCTCCTTAATATTCCTCCCAATCTCTATTCTGTCATCCATTTACACAAGCTAATTAAGCAGGTTGATCATATCTCTCCCCAACTTCCTACCCTTTGAAGCACAAAGCAGCATTTGTTTCTTTATTATACTCCAGTCACTGTTTTGCCATCACAAGCTCGTTAAGTAGGTTGATCACCTCTCTCCACAATTTCCTATTCTTTGTAGCTCGAAGCAATATTTTTGTTTCCTTACCGCCCCCCCCTACATCACTGCTCTGCCATCTATTTACACAAGCCTGTCGAGTAGGCTGTTCACGGCTCTTCACAACTTTCTATCCGATGTAGCTGTAAACAATATTTGTCACTTTATTATCCACCCAGTCCCTGCTCTGCCGTCACACGATCGTTAAGTAGGTTGTTCACAGCTCTCCACGACTTCCTATCCTTTGTAGGTCTAAGCAATATATTTGTCTCCTTACTCCCCAGTTCCTATCCTGCTATCCATTTACACTAGTTAATTTGATCACGACTCTCCACAACTTCCTATCCTTTTTAGTTCTAAGCAATATATTTGTCTCCTTACCATGTCTACCAGTTCCTGTTCTGCCATTCATTTACACAAGAGAGTTAAGTAGGTTGATCACGACCCTCCACAACTTCCTATCCTTTTTATGCCTAAGCAATATATCTGTCTCGTTACCACGCCTAGTCATTGTTCTACCATCCTTTCATACAAGATTCTTAAATAGGTTGATTATGTCATCCATTTACACTAGATAGTTAAGTAGATTGATCACGGCTCTCCACAAATTTGTAGTTTTAAGCAATATTTTTGTCTCCTTGACATCTCTCCTGTTCTGCCATCCATTTACACAAGAGAGTTAAATTTCTGCATTGGCTTGATTTTCACGTCCCTAATGTATAACTCACATCTTGGACTGTCTCTTTTGCTGACGACTTTCCCTGTTTAACTTTATTATACAAATATGCAAAAACATTCATTTGATTTAATCATTGCATACTGATATAGCGAATACTAAAAGGACTAATGAGTATTCACTGATTTATGATAGAAATATCATTAAAAATGATTTTAATGTATATGTAACCTATAATCCTGCGATTGGGACTTATCAAATAAATACATAACACATTTAATACACTAAAATGTTTGCATATATTATGAAACGGTGGTCAGGAATGAATGCAAGCATTACTGATAGAATAGGGCTATTATATGTATAATGTAAATGCATTGCTAATGATTTTACTATAGGAATGCATTGAAAATGAGGAAGAAAGGGATTGTCAGTGGTCAGGAATGAATACAAGCATTACTGATAGAATAGGGCTATTATATGTATAATGTAAATGCATTACTAATGATTTTACTATAGGAATGCATTGAAAATGAGGAAGAAAGGGATTGTCAGTGGTCAGGAATGAATGCAAGCATTACTGATAGAATAGGGCTATTATATGTATAATGTAAATGCATTGCTAATGATTTTATTATCGGAATGCATTGAAAATCAGGAAGAAAGGGATTGTCAGGAATGAATGAAAGCATTACTGATAGGATAGGGCTATTATATGTATAATGTAAATGCATTGCTAATGATTTTACTATAGGAATGCATTGAAAATCAGGAAGAAAGGGATTGTCAGTGGTCAGGAATGAATGCAAGCATTACTGATAGAATAGGGCTATTATATGTATAATGTAATTGCATTGCTAATGATTTTACTATAGGAATGCATTGAAAATCAGGAAGAAAGGGATTGTCAGTGGTCAGGAATGAATGCAAGCATTACTGATAGAATAGGGCTATTATATGTATAATGTAAATACATTGCTAATGATTTTACTATAGGAATGCATTGAAAATCAGGAAGAAAGGGATTGTCAGTGGTCAGGAATGAATGAAAGCATTACTGGTAGAATAGGGCTATTATATGTATAATGTAAATACATTGCTAATGATTTTACTATAGGAATGCATTGAAAATCAGGAAGAAAGGGATTGTCAGTGGTCAGGAATGAATGCAAGCATTACTGATAGAATAGGGCTATTATATGTATAATGTAAATACATTGCTAATGATTTTATTATAGGAATGCATTGAAAATCAGGAAGAAAGGGATTGTCAGTGGTCAGGAATGAATGAAAGCATTACTGGTAGAATAGGGCTATTATATGTATAATGTAAATACATTGCTAATGATTTTACTATAGGAATGCATTGAAAATCAGGAAGAAAGGGATTGTCAGTGGTCAGGAATGAATGCAAGCATTACTGATAGAATAGGGCTATTATATGTATAATGTAAATACATTGCTAATGATTTTATTATAGGAATGCATTGAAAATCAGGAAGAAAGGGATTGTCAGTGGTCAGGAATGAATGAAAGCATTACTGGTAGAATAGGGCTATTATATGTATAATGTAAATACATTGCTAATGATTTTACTATAGGAATGCATTGAAAATCAGGAAGAAAGGGATTGTCAGTGGTCAGAAAGTACAGCCAGGATTACTGAGTGAATAAAGCCACTATATGAATAACATATTGTTTATACACTTTTTTTATATCAATTAATAAATATTAACATAACGTTTCTTCTTATTTTCAAAATTTCGTTTGTTTGAAGTAATTTTATCAAAAGTAATCTTGCATTCACATAACTGGTTTTGAAGCTGATAGTCTAAAAATTTATTTCTTAAGTAATTTCAATTTGAATTGTCTCCCCTTGTTTTCTCGATGACCCACTTATTGTTTCTCATTTTATCAAGAAATCGGCCATTGGCATTCTGTTATTTATAACTTGATAAAAACAAAATGAATTATCGTATCCAGGAGCATGTAAGTCCCACAGTTTTTTTCTGGATTTTAGAATTCAACAAGTTTCCAATGATTGTAAAGAGAATTCTTTGAATTGGGTTAAGTAGGGAACATTCAATTTTCATATTTAAAATCAGAAAGAAAGATTTGAAATTTCTGCGACAGGAAGACCGGCTTGGAAAACATAATACTCACAGGACATATTGAGGTGGGGAGGAGGTGTAGAGCAAACCGAGGCACGTCTTACCTAATGAGTGTGTGGAGAGCCATGATCACCTACTTAATGAGTGTGTGTGAATGGATGGCAGAAAAAGAAGATGAATGGTAAAGAGTCAAAAGTTCCTTGTGCAAAAGAAACAGGAAGATGTGGAGAGCCATGATGTATGAATGGATGGCAGATGAGTTTGTATGAATGGATGACAGAACAGGGACAAAAAGGGATGCTAAAGAGTCAAACGTTATTTAGTGCAACAAAAGACAGGAAGATGTGGAGAGACATGATCACCTACTTAATGAGTTTGTATGGATGAATGAGGGAACAGAGACAAAGTGGGGTGATAAAGAATTAAAAGCACATCAAAAATGATGATGACTCCATAACTAAATGTACCTGGAAATGAGTGAGAGTCAACTACAATACACACTGGACATTCGACACGCCATTCGATTTAAAAGAAATTGACTGTAAAATATATAGTCTTGATTATCCAGGATGTACCCAAAAATTTGACATCATTTTAAAAGCAATTTACATTATTTGGGCTATTGTCTTCATCTTTGTCGCCATATTTATTACAACATTTCGTCCGTTGTACCATCCAGCTGTCAGTTGTCAGTCCTCAAGGACACATGGCACAGTGGATAAAGGCGTTGGTTAGATCCAGTGACAGGACCCAAAGAGTGTGAGTTCAGTACCCGGTTAAGGCAGTGGAGAACTTGGGGAATTAACAGGAGATAACTGGCATCCATTAGACATGGCACGTGGAACTAGAACAGTCTACTCCAGTGAGCGAAATAAAGGGTTCAGTTCGACATTCCAACCATCTGAAGAAGGCCGGAGCGTATAACGGGCGAAACGTTGTTATAAATATGTCGACAAAGATGACAATAGTCCGAATAATGTAAATAGTACACATAATGCCTCATCTCAGAAATATAGACAGATATTAAAAGCAATTATCTTGAAAATTACTAAGTCTAGCTCAATGAAATTGAAGTGTTTAAATGTTGAACATCATGAGTTTATTAAGTGTTCAATATGTGCACCGCCTGTGACACAGCACATGTCAAGTCGGTAGTTAAGCTCTTGCCAAACACGCTGTAGCATGCCTCTGGTAACATTATCCAGTGCAGATTCTCTGCTTGAGTTTATTAATGCTAGCAGGAAGAGTGGGTACATAGACCAGTCCCTTCACATATCCCCATGAAAAGAAATCATACGGGGACAGCTATGGTGACGGCGGCGGCCCTCTCATCAGAAAACTGTCTTCATCACGCCCGAGTCATCACATTGTGATCTTTTTTTTATACATTCTATGAAACTTTGAAGTTATTTCAACAAGGAATGCCAAAATAATTGGTTTGCGAAATGACGTCAAGTTTTTTAGGACAGCCTTGTATTAATCATATTCTACTGTGTTATCATTTTATGTGCCACAATATATTTCTACAACCTGTTTTATGTTATTATACCAATCACATAAGACTGAATAACTTAAATTTGCTTTGAACGATTATTCTAGACGTCGATTTATTATTAAGATTATTTTTAGGTAGTTTCATTAAGTTATCAGATTTATTACAAGAACTGCAGATTGTTATTCAGCTTAAACTAACATTAGTTCAAGGCTTCTCAAGTCTAATAAAAATAATATATTTTCTTTTTTTCCATAATGTATCCCCTTGTGCAAATTAGTTGAAGCAACTGCTTTAGTTTCCTTTCTTTCACCATTCGGTCAGTTTTAGACCCACTGCGGTGACAGGCTGTAATCGATTTCTATTTTTTCCTCAGATCAGGTCATTTGCAGAGGTGTATGAATCTATTTTCGATGTGTATGATGAAATTTGTTCGACCTTGAAAAAGATTGCATCATCCGTAATTGCATCAGATTTTTATCACGTCCAAACACTATTGTCTCAACTGTCGATTAGTTGTCCTACAGACATTGTCTGTGATTGACGTTACTCCAAGGAAGCATATGAAAATTGTATCGCTGCACGAACACACTGGCAAGACTTACCAAATCAAAATACTATAAACTGTCCCGGAAACTCTCCAAATTTAAATCCAATCGAGAATCTGTGGTCAATCTGCAAGAAACAACTTCGTGGAATGGACATACAAAGTACTGACATGTGAACTGGGTCATGTTTTATTGGAAAAATACGAAAAAAAAAAAAATTAAATAAAGACGGAATTACTCGTTTTGTTTGAATTCATTGTTGATGTTGAAATATTGGTAATGGAAAAGATCTAACAAATGCGGAACAATAGAAAATTTACAAAGTTATTCCGTGAAATAATGTCTACATTGGTGATATCAAAGGAGCTTTACATGGATAATCAGACGATAAAAATGACTGTTGAAAATATATTATTAAAATTATTGTATTTATTATAAAAACTACAGTCTGAAGTTATGCAAAACTAAAAAAATAACTTTTTAGTTCAATAACAAGCTAATAAAATCATCAATAAATGTTCAGGTTAACTCTTTCATCGACTTTGAATGTTTCCATAATGATTTGGTCGACAATTCCAGCCTATATTATCACACTGCTGCCTCCCTGCCATTTTTCTTTTTTTTTTTTTTTTTTAGCCAGGGTACATCTAAATCAGATAAAATCCATCTTTTGGCCTATCTGTCAAATTCATTGTTTGTTACCGACATTCGTCCGTGAACATAAATTTACAAAAGTCAATTTTCATGTATTTCTTGGTCCAATTTAGACACTTTAAAATATTTGTTTCACTGAGAGGACTTTACCCCCGTACATTTCTTGACAGATCTCCTCTGAACACTGTCAATTTCGGCCTGGTCAAATATCTGAGCACTGGGAAAAAGAGGTTGTTAGCTTTAGTTTAATTTCCCTTCGAGGAGACAAGTTCAAAGCCTTTTCCTTTGCTTATAGTTTTCAACTTATATTTTCAAAAGTCCTTTTTAATCATTAGATTGAATGAATGCGTGGATGTATTTGCTTAATTCACTGTTAAAGACAGCTTATATAAATGGCTAGTAAATAATTTGCAATGCATTCCTATAGTAAAATCATTTCCAATGAATTTCTATCTATGCTTTTAGAATTTGCTATGTCACTATATATGTAATCATTAGAGGGAATGAAAGTTTGGATGGATTTCTTTAATAAATCCTATCAGTGATAAGACAGCTTATATAAATGGCTAGTAAATAATTTGCAATGCATTCCTATAGTAAAATCATTTCCAATGAATTTCTATCTATGCTTTTAGTATTTGCTATGTCACTATATATGTAATCATTACAGGGAATGAAAGTTTGGATGGATTTCTTTAATAAATCCTATCAGTGATAAAACAGCTTATATAAATGGCTAGTAAATAATTTGCAATGCATTCCTATAGTAAAATCATTTCCAATGAATTTCTATCTATGCTTTTAGTATTTGCTATGTCACTATATATGTAATCATTACAGGGAATGAAAGTTTGGATGGATTTCTTTAATAAATCCTATCAGTGATAAAACAGCTTATATAAATGGCTAGTAAATAATTTGCAATGCATTCCTATACTAAAATCATTTCCAATAAATTTGTATCTATGCTTTTAGTATTTGCTATCTAACTATATATGTAATCATTAGAGGTAATGAATGTTTTGATAGGCCTTTTATAAGGCATACCAGTGATCATACACTCCCTTGAATCCTTAGTTAGCACACGCTTTATTAGCTTTATAGCCAGGCCCTTAAATTGCAAACTGGGCCCATGAAAATACCTCTGAATTCTCAATTCAATCTGCAATCGTCTCGCTTGTACATTTCATCAACTCAGTTAAGATGTTCACCTCTTTATCTGAAAAATCTCCTTTAGATGTCTGTCTTCCTCTTAAGGTGATCTGCCGTTGATTAACCCCTTTTGATAAACACAATAACAGTTACACAGACTGGCGGGAACGGGTCCCACTGCATCGGCCATTTCCAATTATTTTACCCATCACACTGTTTTCAGTGATTTCCACCTGGAGAGCTATTTGAAAGGCCATCAGAATTGGATCTTCTCTCTATTATTGTTGGTCGCGATGTGGCTAGTGTAAGCTTAGGGAAGCAAAATATATAGTTTTGCTACTTTCTCACGTCATATATATATATATATATGCTTCAACCACAGACGACTTCGGAATGTCCTGCAACTCTTCTGGTCGGTCGGTCTTGTTAAAGTTGGTGAATGCTGCCATAAGCCTTGCCTTCAGTTCATCTTTGGTGTCACATGGGGTTTTGTTGGTCTCTCGCTCAACTGTGTCCCACACATAATAATCAAGGGGATTACAGTTTGGGGGTTAGGAGACCAGATGTAAGGGGTGATGTGGTTGCAGAAATTGTCTGAAAGCCATGACTGAGCTCACTTGCATGTGTGGTATGGTGCAGAGTCCTGTTGCCAGACATAGGCTCTTCCAGGAGTCACCCTGTTGACCCAGGGCAGCAATACCTCATCAAGGCACTTGATGCACACCTCCTGTAGGAAGATGAATGGAGGCATAACATATCAGAACGATCAGTCTGAATTTTCCGAGTTTCGTACCTTCGTAATCACCATTATTCTCATCCAACTCTTTCCAGTTCCTCTGTACTGTCCTCAGATTGACACCCAAACACTCTGAAATATTCGTATTGGAGCTTCCAGCGCGAATGCCAAGCAGTACAGCATGCCGTTTCCAAATTTCTAGCGCTGTGAATTGCGTCATGGTGCTCTTTTTCTCACAGACGGTTGCCAAGTGACCCTATTATATTGTGCAGTTAACAAAATAAAAAAACAAACAGTGTGCATGCGCGAAATTAAAAATATAAAATGGCAACAATTTACCCACTATATATATATATATATATATATATATATATATATATATATATATATATATATATAATGGACTCTCCCGTCGGTTTCGACGTATGAGGATCTGACAACTTGATTGATTCAGTTATGAAGTTTTGTGTGATAATCTTAAGTGGCACTTAAAACCCGCTAGTGATTTACAAAGGAGGCCGCATATAGAGCAAGAGTAAGGACTGTGGGATGAGATCACTGTTAGATTGGCTGACCTTTTAGATCTTGCTCTCGCTTCTTGAAGACGATTCAGACAAGCTGATTGAAAACTGCCGAGTCCACTAAAACACATTGATCTCCATTCTACCCGCTCCAAAGCTAAGCGCTCAAGGGTGTTATGCGGTATATTATCTGTTGACAAATTGCTTTTCAGCTTGTCTTTGTATCTTAGCCATGGGGGTCCTACATTCCTGTAGCCCTGATCTAACTGGCTGTACATTAGGATCTTGGGTATCCTGTCATCTGACATTCTCAAGACATGACTAGCCCACACCTTTGCGGAACTATAATAGATAATACATGTGTAGCAATTAAAAGAGAAACACAATGAGACAATGTTTAGAAAATGAGATAATGATGATGAAGGAAATTTGGATAAATTTGTTCCTATCAGTGACAAAGTATAACGTCTCCTTTTCTTTTTCTATCTATCTATAAACCTATTTTCTGTAATTTTGCGAAAAATAAAATAATTTTGCGATGAGAAAAAAGATTCGAACAGACGTCTGAATAATTTACGAAATAGAAAACTAATAATATTCAGACGAAGTAAGATCATTACCATATGAGCCACTGTACCTGCCCTAACGCAAGTCAGCGTGTATGCACATTAAATATTGACTTCATTTATTTACTCGAAATGAAGCATGCATAAAACATTGAATGAAGCAGGCCCTCCAGTAATATTAAATATACGCTTCTGTTGCTGATATATTTTTTCATCTCGTCTAGTTATTATCAAGGTCAGCTTGCTTGATATCTCCAAGGTTACTGTCGCTCCCCTAGGCTCTCGCCTTGTCTCCACCGAATCCATCAACTCGATACAGTCTTCTTTGACTGATCTTCCAAAGTTTGACCATTCTGTCTTCTTTATATGCCGTGTCCTTTTCAGGATGTAGGCAACCATGGCTCTCCACTATTTCTCCTAAACTATCTTTCGCCATCAAGCTCAAGCTCAGTACTATGTTACACCCTTCTGGAAATTGATTAAAACAATCGCTTTAGTTTATTTCTTTCACCATACGATCAGTTTTAGACTAACTGGAGTGAGAGGTTGTAAACAAGGAGGAGGCTTATACTTAATATCAGGTAGAGGCAGCTGAAGTTTCTGGGACACATAATGAGGAAGGACGGTCTGGAGAATCTGATACTCACGGGTTGAATAGAGGGAAAAAGAGACAAGGGAAAACAACGCGTGACATACGTGGCGGACTTAAGCAAGTGGATGACAGAACGTAGTCTGGGGGGGGGGGAAGCAGAAGGAAGGAACTTGCTGAGAGCTGCAAGGGATAGAGGGAGGTGGAGAGCCATGATGGCCTACGTCCTGAAAGGACATGGCACATAAAAAGAAAGAATTAGTTTGGAATATAGATTAAGATTTTAAAGGACAGCAACTGACTCAAACTATCGAGGGTACATCCTTAGAAATTATCAATTTGCAAAAAAGATTAATCTAAATGTCGTAAATATAAGAGACCGTTTATTAGAGTAATTATTTGCAAACTAATCGCGTCTTCCATTAATCCGGTAGCGTCTGGTTTTACTCATAAATAGTAGCAGTTGAGAGGGTCGCAGTTATGGGTAACCCTGAAACTGGGGTCAAAACGCTATGAAAGTATTAAAATACATTTTCTTGTAAGAATTCCCACCAACAGGTTTTATTAGTAAAAATAAAAAGTTCAAAAGATTTGGCTTGTTTTTTTTAACGGCATATCAATTTCTTGTGGGTCATTTAATGTCGAAATTTAATTTCTTTGGGAGCTTTCGTATTTTTTTTTACCATTAAAATCCATTACTGGAATTTAAAAAAAATCTATTTTTATACTTTCATAATGTTCTCACTACAGCTTGGGGGTTTATTATTCGCCTATTGCTAGGACCCTAACAGGTACTACCACCCTGGCAACAACAGTAATTAAAAGGTGGTTCCACGCTCCTGAAAACCTCCAATCTCCCGATCAGATGCCCTGCTACCGGATGTAGTTTATCGTCGTACCCATGACTAGGGACCAAGATCAAATTGTATTATGCTTATGTTTTAACGCCGTTAATCAGACGAAACTTTTGACACTACATCTTATTGTGACAGAGAGAGTCTGGGAAATACACACGCACACACGTATGTATATTTTTTTTTAGTGAAACTGGAGTGGATTTGAATAGCGAAATTAGATCAGAGCATCTTTTTTTACTGATGGTGAAACCTGATCTAGGCCAGAAGTTGTACCCATTGAATCTGGATCTTCAAGAGACAATGGAAATGACCGAAATAATTTTTATTGATTAAAACTTGGAATAGAGCTGAGTAAGCAAGGAGGACCTTTAGAATTCACATGATTTTGGTTGAAGCAGCCATAAACCCGTGATAATCACGTGCGAAGTAGTAAAACCCAAGTGTCGGTTATGGTCAGCCGGGTTTTTCTATATAAACGCGTAGTTATGCTGAAAAAGGGGCAAACGGAAGAGAGAGACGGAAGAGGCAGATAGAAGAGAGAGACGGAAGAGAATTAACCCGGGCAAGAGTTGGGCTAGAGACAGAGTCGAGTTGGAGACTCAAGAAGGAGAGAAAGTGATGTCCAAGATTGGAACGAAGCGTCCGCTAAAATGTACTGTTGATATAAGTACCGTTGCTTCTGTTACCACGAATATTACTACTACTGTTACTACTGCTAAGGAGCAACGCCACTATAAACTTTAAGCCGTGTACAGAAATCTTATTTCCCCATCGCAAGAGTCGTATATCATTCTGAGACGATTTAACAACAAGTTAATCATAACACACTCTCTCTCTGTCCAGAATCCAGTGTATGCATTTTTACGTTAATTACTTTTCTTTTCTGTAACCCGTTTTCTTTTCTATACTATTCTTTTCTGCTATATAAAAGACATTAACAAATTCAATCATTGAATAGTTGTTTGTCCGGCTTCCTGCAGATATTAATTTTTTTTTTTACTGCATTCTAAATTTCTTAGCGCAGACTCCCCAGCCATGTCTACATCTTCAGTCGACCATGAATGGATGGACATCACTTTTGCTTTCTGGATCAAACCAGACACAACGTGGGCAGGAAGCAGAATTAAACCAGCGGGCCGGTTGAATAATCTACGAATACCCAGGGGACCTACGGCCACTCCCTTAAGTTCGGTTAGGACCGAGTAGACACCTCAACCCAGAGAGTAAGACGTCAGAGGTTGAGGGGCTGGGGCGAAAGTATTAGATTATTGAGGGCACGTTTATCCAGGTTTGCCGAAATTACAGTTGCATCTAGTAAGAATCGAACACACTTCAATAGTAATGGATTAATTCGCTAACCACTGCTCGACGGCAGAATATCCTAGATTTACTAAGATTACATTATTAGCACAAGGCCATGTGTGTGGATTTACGAGTAAAACCAGACGCTACCGGATTAATGGAAGACGCGATTAGTTTGCAAATAATTACTCTAATAAACGGTCTCTTATATTTACGACATTTAGATTAATCTTTTTTGCAAATTGATAATTTCTAAGGATGTACCCTCGATAGTTTGAGTCAGTTGCTGTCCTTTAAAATCTTAATCTATATTCCAAACTAATTCTTTCTTTTTATGTGCCATGTCCTTTCAGGACGTAGGCCATCATGGCTCTCTACCTCCCTCTATCCCTTGCAGCTCTCAACAAGTTCCTTCCCTTTGCTATCCACCCACCCCCAGACCACGTTCTGTCATCCACTTGCTTAAGTCCGTCAGGTATGTCACGCGTTGTTTTCCCTTGTCTCTTTTTCCCTCTATTCAACCCGTGAGTATCAGATTCTCCAGACCCTCCTTTCTCATTATGTGTCCCAGAAACTTCAGCTGCCTCTTTCTGATAAGCCTGCTCCTTGTTTGCAACCTCTCTAAAACATCATCGTTGCTCACACACTTGCCTTACGTCCCTTTCTATTTTTGTATATTCCCTGAACTCGTTCCCTATGCACATGCATGCTGTTTGCAGCCAGTAAAGGTTCTTGATTATTCTGATATCTTTCCCGAATATATCGAGGTTGCTACTGAAGTGTTATTAGGTTAGTCCGACCTTTCATAATACCGGATTAAAAATATTTAACTATAACTGCAGTGTTTAATTATTCGCTTCAACGTAGCTGGGGAAACCATAGCGACTCCTGATAATCAATGCGGAAAATATTTGCATGCGTGAATTTCTGTAAAATTATCTCAGCGTGTGTATGTGTGTGTGTGTGTGCACGCGCTTACCCCCGACAGATCAAAATTGATTGTCAGTCCGTAACGTCAAGACTGGTCTATCGAACAAAAACTTCATAAGCGTTGTTTCGTCGGGCGGACAACTCTTCACCACAGTGAGTCCGTCGTATCAACGCCTTCGTCCGCCTTTAATTTCTTTCTTCGTTTCTTCTGACGGATTTTCAAAGACGCTGTTCGAGTTTTAGAATCATATTCTGGCAAATGGCTTTATTTACGAAGCACTACAGAGTGGAACTGTGTCGCAGAATCGGAATTGTTTAGCATCGGAATTGTAAAAGGCAGTGAATTCCGTCATCTCCGAGTTACAGACTCTTGGTTTGCCAATACTCACATAAGTCGAAAATTCCTTCTCAGGAGTTCAATTTTAATGAAACGAACATATATCTGGGCTTCAAAAGCGTTTACCCAGACTTGTAGGTGTTGAATTATTTTCAGCCCCCTACAGTTTCTTTCCACTAGACGAAACGTCGCAGGCTACTCTATCGCTATTTCCATGGCAAATGTTCAGACGAGCTACATTCCTTAGTTCCACCAGTTTGAACCTTAACATTTAAGAACCCTCAAGCCACGTACGCATGACCGAGTCAGTCTCACCCCCCTTTCGTATTTCATTGGTAAGAAGCGAGTTCTACTCAAATTCTACCCAAGAACTACTATTTTCTGGAAGAGTCTCCCAAGAGGATTCTTCCTCGATCGCTGTAAACTTAACCTCTTTAAGTTTAGGGGTCAACAGTTATCTATCCTACCTATCCTCATCATCTGACCTTACTTCCGCATCTTAGATTCATAGTGCAGCCTTACTCACTAACATTCTACCTTCAGTGGTGCTTGAGCTTGTTATTGGGTGAAAATTTAGAAAAGAAATTCCATTCTTCCATTAAATAAATACATCCTGAAAATATGATTAACATGCAGGTTTCATCGATCAGTTTACTAATGTGTTAACTTCCACAGTTCTGGGGTGTTACAGTCCTTGGAACTCATTTGAATTCAATAAATGTGTCTGTGTATTATTCGTATAAATATTTCTTTCATCTTAATTTCATTTGTTTTTTTATTATCTTAGTAGTATTAGTAGCAATATTATCTTGAATTTTATTATTATCAGCCAAGCTTAAAAGCCGCCGTATTTGGCGGCATTTTAGCTTGTTGCTGCGAAGGTCTCTTGATTGAGTCTTTATCACAATAGATAGGGAGGGGTAGATGCGATAGGCAACAATAAGCTACAGTAGAACTCAGAATTGATCGCTGTATTTAAGTATTGCATTAATATTTAAGCTTACCTTTTAAAAGTTCAATAATACTTCTTCTACAGCCACTTAATTTAAATACAGTTTGATGTACATAGGTCCTTACACTCCGCATAAACAATTATTTTCATTTCACGGGTGACCTTCGCTGGATTTCGCAATTAATTTTGATTATTCCCAAATTTATTTCTAAGTTATAAAAATTTTTATCCTACAAAAAATTCGTCGCAAAAAATCACGTAAAAATCACCGAAAACAATTACAGTAATGGAAATTTGGGACTCAGGATTGTGGATCCGGATCCGACCTGGAATGTTTTTTTTTTAATTTACTCATGGAGTCAGCCTGATTCCAAAATGGTATGATATGTTGGGTCATGAACTCTAGGAGTAAAGTTGAAAAAGCGTGACACACTGACATTCCCATTTATTATATAGATAAATCTCTGCCAACCCTTATTCATTTTTGACTGATAGTTCTTTCATCTTAATTTCACTTGCTTTTTATTACATTAGTAGTATTAGTAGTAATATTAACTTGAATTTTATTATTATTAGATGAAGCATTGTCAGGCATTATTCATTTTTGACTAGGATTTCTTTCATCTTAATTTCATTTGCTTTTTATTACATTAGTAGTATTAGTAGTAACATTATCTTGAATTTTATTATTATTAGATGAAGTATTGTCAGCCATTATTCATTTTTGACTAGGATTTCTTTCTTCTTAATTTCATTTGCTTTTTATTACATTAGTAGTATTAGTAGTAATATTATCTTGAATTTTATTATTATTAGATGAAGCATTGTCAGCCATTATTCATTTTTGACTAGGATTTCTTTCTTCTTAATTTCACTTGCTTTTTATTACATTAGTAGTATTAGTAGTAATATTATCTTGAATTTTATTATTATTAGATGAAGCATTGTCAGCCATTATTCATTTTTGACTAGGATTTCTTTCATCTTAATTTCACTTGCTTTTTATTACATTAGTAGTATAAGTAGTAATATTATCTTGAATTTTATTATTATTAGATGAAGCATTGTCAGCCATTATTCATTTTTGACTAGGATTTCTTTCTTCTTAATTTCACTTGCTTTTTATTACATTAGTAGTATTAGTAGTAATATTATCTTGAATTTTATTATTATTAGATGAAGCATTGTCAGGCATTATTCATTTTTGACTAGGATTTCTTTCATCTTAATTTCACTTGCTTTTTATTACATTAGTAGTATTAGTAGTAATATTATCTTGAATTTTATTATTATTAGATGAAGCATTGTCAGGCATTATTCATTTTTGACTAGGATTTCTTTCATTTTAATTTCACTTGCTTTTTATTACATTAGTAGTATTAGTTGTAATATTATCTTGAATTTTATTATTATTAGATACGCATTGTGGAAGATTATTCAATTTTTACCTGTATTTTTTTCCCTAAGGGCAGACTGAAATATCTAACCGTGGCTAGTCGCTAGTATTGGAGAAGGACAATTCTGAATTCAAAATCGTATGTAACCTTGGCAAAACAAGTACTTAAACTGTAAATAATATCTGCGTAGGTCAGTCTAAAACACAAGATGTATCTGTGGGTGTTGAAGAAACACACACCCACAGACACATCTTGTGTTTTAGATGTGACAGGCATTCTCGGAAACGAACTGCCATTCTGAAGATATAAAAAATCAAATTAATTTCCAGTGTACCTTCCAGTTAAAATAATCTGGATCGTAAATCTTATTGTAAAGCATTTTGTAGATCGGTGGTAAGCGAACTGGTTTTGTGGATCAGTAAGCCTGTGTAGTGATTTCATCCATTCTTTGATGCTCCAACATAGTGACCGTGTGTCAGACGAAGCTCGGTAATTGTTTAATGGGGGCTTGTTATAGGTCCGTCATTAATGAACAAATTTTGTAGCCAATTTCGTAGCGATTTCGACATTTCTTCGCTGCCCTAAAATTGTATCCACGTAAAACAAAGCTCAGTGTTTATTGAGAATGCCTGTTGCGATTAACGAGTAAGTTTCGTAGATTGATTCGGTTGTATATTAATTTCGACAATAATATGTAAAAGTGTCAGACTGTATAGTATGGTGAATAGGTGCTAAATTGTATTAGATTCAGTTGTTTCAGAATTGTGACGAAGAGATTAAGAAGTTTGAAAGATAAAGTCCAAAGAAGAATCAACAATATTATCGGTCCTGATCTGGCAGCTCGGCTTCAGTCACTTTCCCATTGCCTCTCTGTGCCTTTTTTTTTATAAATATTTTCATGTTAATTGTTCGGATGAGCGCTATGGTACCTAGCCTTTTTTAATTTAAGCGCAGTACTAGACTGGCGCCGAGATCTCATCAATTCACAGCTGAGCTGGCTAGATGTAACCGTAAGTTTGGATAACCAAAGATGCTTTCCAAAAGCTAAGCAAAGTATTGCGAAACAGAAAAATTTCGCCAGAAACAAAGTAAAGAGTACTGAACTGTTGCATAATATTAATCCTCCTGCATAGCAGTGAATGCTGGACAATCTCCTGACAGATTAAGAAGAGACTTGAAGCAATAGAAAAGTAGTTCTACAGAAGGATGCTGAGAATACCATGGATCAAACATGTGAACAACAACGAAGTTTTCTAGGAGATAGTTGGAATTTCTAGAGTACATGATAAGGAAAGAAGGCTTGGAAAATTTGATATTCACGGGACAGATTTAAGGCAAAAGAGACATAAGAAAACAACACACCTTATTTAATGAGCTTGAGTTAATGGATGGCGAAACTTGAATAAGGAGAGATAAAAAGAAAAAAATAATTAAGAGCGAGAAAGGACAATAAGTTGCTGAGAGCCATGATCGCCAACGTCCCAAAGGGACACGACACAAAGAAGAAGAAGAAGAAGAAGAAGAAGAAGAAGAAGTTTGTATAAAGAATAATAATACAAAAAATAAAATATACGTCTGTGTACAAAGATAGCTGAAATTTTCAATTCATTTCTAGTAAGATCATTAGCAATACATTTATATTATACATATAAATATAATAGATCTATCCTATCAGCAATGCTTGAATAAATTCGTGACCACTGACAATCCCTCCCTTCCTTCTCGATTTTTTATTTATTTCTGTCGTAAAATTAATTTCCGCTTTCTGTCAGAATTAACTGCATTACTGTATATATAATTGATAGCATGAAGGAAAATCCAGATGCTTTTGCTCAGTAACTCCTACCGGTTATATCACAAGTTACATAAATAACTATTAGAAATAATAATAATAATAATAATAATAATAATAATAATAATAATAATAAAATACCAATAAATTCAAAAGGGGAATTTCAAGTGGATGAAGACGTGCAAATAAACCCTAATCCACCTACGGAAGCGGCAAAGAAGCTAAAGAAGACAGCTAAATCAAATGCAATGTACCAAATCGATAATTCCAGTTGTAGTTTGGATTCATTGGAAAAGGTTCCGATAGATTCATTGAAGGGATTCCTGGTAGCCAATGCTTAAAAAAAAATACAAAATAATTATACACACAGCTCACACATTACGAAGAACTTTATCTATGTAAAATGTGGGTGATTTTAGTTTATTTTTAACAAGAATAATCAGTGGAAAATGTCATGAAGTCTGAGTTTCTGAGTTTAGGTTTCTGGTTGGGACCTGGAAGGAAATTTGTTTACAACAGAAATCAAAGGGAGAAATAATAATAATAATGATAATAATATAAATAATAATAATAATAATAATAATAATAATAATAATAATAATTACTTCAACTAGAAATGTCTTACAAAAACCACAGCAATCGATCTTCAAAGATACCTGGAAACTACAGAAGACTGGATGATGATCTTTGTCAAAGAACGTGAAAGAAATAAGAAACTTTATTTAGTAATAAAGGAATCCAGCAAATTTAAAATGGAATTACAAGCGGGTGAAGAATTTCAAATAAACCATAATACACCGACTGCAGCGACAAAGAACGTAAAAGAGAAAGCAAACTCAAATAGAATGTACCAAATGCAGAAATGATGGCAAGATGAACCTCTTCATGGTCAATAATCTACCCGTTGCAAAAAAAAAAAAAAAAAAAAAAGAAAAAAAAAAAAAAGAAAAAAAAGCTGATGTAGACAATCCTTATACCCATCAGTGGTTACGTAATGCAGGGTTAAAAGCTGAAGCCGAGGGTTTTATTCTTACTGCACAAGACCCAATTCTTGCTAACTAGAAATTGCCAAGAACACATACTGAAAAATTGTAAACCCGAAATGCAGATTTGGTTTGATAATTACACTGGGCAACAAAAAAACAAAAACTTTTTTTTAAGTTGTCTACGTACATTGAGTTTACAAACTGTGGATCTCTGATCAGCTGACGGATTTAAGGACCACCAATGATGGCAGCTTTTAACTTCTTCATCGTCAATCCTAGAAAAGCTTGGCAAGTACGTGAAGCAGCCTTCGCCTGAGTTTTGGTGAATTGCTTAATTAAGCTTAGTTTGATGTGCAGCGGTGGGAAAAGTATCCTGTCTCTGTCCACCAGAGGCTTATTGATAATTTGGAAATCTGTACAGTACACCAAGTCCTCAGTTTCCACTGAGGACTTGGAGACCCGGAAGGAAATGTCTATACAACAGAAATCAGAAAGTCAGCCGAGAGTGAATTTTGTTGACAAGCGAATAGCAAAAAAGGAAAAGAAAAAGAAACAAGTATAAATACAAGAAATCAAGATCACGCCGAAGGGTGTCTCTCGGCGCGGGGTGGGGGGCACCGGGGAGATATTATTTATTTCCGATTATACAGAAATTCTGGCACAAGGCCGAGGGGGGAAGGGGGCTGGTCTTCATTAGCTAGTCCGAGTTAATCGCATTCACGACCCATTCATACAATACAATTTACTCATTCACCACAAGAAATTATCCATCTTCTCTCAATCCTGGAGACGCCAAAATACCACAGATTCACAGGGTGCCTACAAATCACCCCATGAGATAAATATTTGATGAAAGTCCAATAAATATATAAAAATTCCATGATTAATGAAATGATGGGGAAAGAATAAAACCCTAAATCAAACAAAATCAAATCAAAATCGAAACAAATGTTAGTATGACCCGTCTGCCCCTCAAAATGGTCAGAGAGGTCGCTCTATTCTGCCGACAGACAGAATCAAGAAGCGCACTCACTAATGGGGACGGAAAAAATAAATGACGGAATGGGGGAAATCAAAGGCTGACCCAGCCGAGATGAAAAAGGGAGACAAAAACAAACTGGGGACATGGATCATAACAAAAGAAATAGCCGGGAACAACACTTATTCACATTGACTAGAAAAACAAAACAGTGTTTTACTTAGCCAGGGGGAGGGTTCACAGCAAACCGCCCCGTTGCACTAAGGGAACTTAAAAGAGAAAATCAAGTCTAGCCCCTTCCTCACGAACCAGGCTCGCCTTAGATACCCACCTTTCGCTGAAATCTGTCGTAATCAAACGTTTTCGATCAGACCTGATTTTTACCCTAAGCTGATGCTTAAAGAAAAGAACCAGATTCTGATGCGAATAACGATCATCTCGCAAGATTCCCTCTCCTCGCGTCATCCACACCAACATTCTTGCCACGGCTAGAAATGTGAAAAACGCACCCGCGTTACCCCGGAGAACGGGGGCGACACATTATCACATACGTACGCGAGATCGATGGGCACGAGCCGATCGGGCGCGTTACGACCCGTCAAATTGACGACATACTCCCAGAAAGGGAGCAAATAAAGACAATAGAAGTCGTGGATAGCCGATCCTTCTAAAGCAAGGTAATACCAATGACAGTCAGGCAGATCTGTCTCGCCCCATCTGAAGAGTGTGTCATTGAGAGGTAGCACGTTCCGAATCAACTGCCAAGCGAAAACTCTGAGTTGCTGAGATAATTCGCCGCTGACCCCCAAGACCACAAGGAGCGCAACTCTGATGCCGACAAGCCAAGCCTGTCACACAGAGGATCCTTCGCGTCCCCCTCCACTAATTCATGATACAATAGTCTCCGAGGCTGAGAAAGGTCACTGGACCGAGGAATGACCTTCAAGGTCGACCGACATTCGCTGATGAAACTTTGTCCACAACCATCACGACGTCTATCCCAAGAAGTGATGGTAAGGCTAGGGAAAGCGTCCCTAAGACTCAGCGCCAAACCTGGGTTCTCTTGATTTGTTGTAAAGCAAAATAAACCAAATAAGCCAACTCAATCTGTCCTTCGAATATCATATTTTCCAAGCCCTCTTTTTTCACTATGTACCCTAGAAATTTAAACTATCTCTTTTTGGTGTTTCCTTTTTGTTTCTATTTTCTCTAAAAAAAAAACAAAAAAAACTTCGCCGTTGCGCACATGTTCAGTCTATGGTATCCTCAGTATCCTTCTGTAGAACCATATTTCTGTTACTTCAAGTCTCTTCATCTTTGAGGAGATTGGCCAGTTTTTCGCTGCCATATAGGAGGTTTGATATCACGTAACAGTTCAACACTCTTTTGTTTCCAGCCACCTCATTTATTGAACCTGCACCTGTTTATTGGATTTTCTGATTTTTTTTCTCTCCCACTACCGATTATTATATTTTTTTTCCAACGCTCACAACTTATTTGGCACTTGAGTGTAATTTGAAAGTAAAGGCCGAAAAGAAAAAAAAAAAAAAAAAAGACGTGTGTATTGTCATCCATTGATTTCTGAACGTATCGACAGGGCAGCACATTAGAAAACGAACTGCCGTCGATGTCAGCCAGTCTGTGTATTTATCACGGGTTCGGAAACACGCATGCGCAAGCAGAAATTTTTTTAAGTGCCACTGTACCAAACAATTGTGTCGGCTATTTTTTTCTTTTCTTTTTTTTTTTCTATCCCAAGGGTGGAGCTCGTTCATTTATTTGATCTCTTTGATGAAGTTTTGTTTCTACGTTTGTTTGTTTGTGTTTTTGTTCTTCCTTTATTCATTTTGCTTCCATTTTTTCTTGCTTCCTTTTTTCTATTCTGCACACATTTTTTTTTGTTGCTATGACAACCTGCCTTGGGCTTTTCATTTAGTAAACACTAAATAATATTATTTCTAATTTTGAGTCTAATTCGACAAGTTGTGTTTCCTATCCCTTGATTAATTACCAACGTAGAAAACGGTATTAAAATATCCGTAGAGCCCTGATTAACATTATATTGTCATATCATCTACTCTTCTGCCCTATCTTATCCTCTCGTATCTATCTTAGTCTTTTCTTATCTATCTATCTATCTATCTATCTATCTATCTATCTATCTATTAGGTTGGTGCAAAAATAATGACGTAATAATGTCGTTTTTTGACGTTAAAAAATACGCCAAAAAACGACATCATTACGTCATTATTTTTGCACCAACCTAATAGTTAGCTTAGCTAGCTAGCTTTGTTCATAACTATCTCATTATGTTCATATCTATCTATCTATCTATCTATCTATCTATCTATCTATATATATATATATATATATATATATATATATATATATATATCCCAGTTTGTTAATATCTATCTAGCTAGCTTGCTACCTAGCTAGCAATCTTAATTTGTTTCTATCTATCTATCTATTAGGTTGGTGCAAAAATAATGACGTAATAATGTCGTTTTTTGACGTTAAAAAATACGTCAAAAAACGACATTATTGCGTCATTATTTTTGCACCAAACTAATATCTATCTATAAATTTTTTTATCTGAAATATCCACTGGAAAATGTCTGATCTATTTAATTTTATCGAATTTTACTTGATATCTACCAAATAAAAATTTTGTTATTAACTTTGTTCTATTTCTCTCTTTCTTTGTGCCGTGTCCTTTCAGGATGTAGGCGTTCATGGCTCTCCACGTCCCTCTATCACTTGCAGCTCTCACCAAGACCGCCAGGTATGTCATGCGTTGTTTTCCCTTGTCTCTCTTTCCCCCTATTCGACCTGTGAGTATCAGATTCTCCAGGCCCCCCTTGCTCATTATGTGTCCCAGAAACTTCAGCTACCTCTTCCTGATATTAAGTATAAGTCTCCTCCTTTTTTGCAACCTCTCTGAAACCTCATTTGTTGCTCACACGCTCGGTCCATGGTATCCTTAGCAGCCTTGTATAGAACCACATCTCTGTCGCCTCGAGTCTCTTTTTTGTGGTAATCTTCCAACATTCGCTGCCGTAAAGAAGGACAGATGTAACGTAAAAAGCTCAGTATTCTTTTCTTTGTTACCAAAGAAATCCCCCCCCGTCTCGCAATACTCTGCCCGGCTTTTGGAATGCGTCCTTGGCCATCCCAATACGTCTACGGATCTCAGTGTCGCACTTAATGTCCTTACGAATTTATTAATCTACTTCGTAGACACACACACACACACACACACGCACGCACCCATGCATACACACACGCGCGCACACACATGCATACAAAGACGCTCTTGCGCAAACAAACGCATACACGCACCTAAGCGTGTATGTGACTAGTGCTCCATCTTGCCGAAAAAGGTTTCAAAGACAGGACATTAATGGAATGATCTCTTCAGATATTAATCGCAAAGAAAACTTGTGATCATTAGCAGAGATGCGTATGGGAAATGGTAAACAATGAAGAAGAAAAGGAGAACTCTGGGAAGTGACAAAAATTAATATAAATAATGTTTGCAATGTTGAAACAGGAGAAAAGTTAACAAAATCAGTAATTAAAAAATGAATGAAGGTTATATAATATGAAGGTGACCTTTAGGATGAATGGAATTCTGTGTTAATCAAATATATCTTTCAGATTCCTTTATAAATAAAAGAAAGTCCATTTTGCATGTAGTCAACATCTATCTATCTATCTATCTATCTATCTCGGTCTGTTCATATCTATCTATCTATCTATCTAAGTTCAGATCAATCTATATCAGTCAGTTTTATCTATCTATCTATCTATCTATCTATCTATCTATCTATCTATCTATCTATAGGTAGGTTAAAATAGGTGTCCAGTAATGAAAATACAAGACGTACACATAAAATATATTGTATTGATTATACAAACATATCAATAAGAAACATATCAATCCTTGAAATATTCAAAGAAAAGAGAGAAACAATACAAGATCAATCGGGAAGGCAGTAGATTACGATTGGCATTAAATTTTAATTTTTGAAGATCAAAGTTGAATTTGAAGCAAGAAGCCAGAAGAGAGTTCCACACTGATGGATTGATGAGGCCTTATCTCCAATTTAGTACTGCACTGAAATTCATAGTCTAGGTATCCTTAAGAAAAATTCATCAGAACAATTACCATGAAATTATTTATAGAATATATACAAGGAAGCTACATTACACCGGTGGGGGGAGCGAATGAAGCCGAGATGACAGGTCAGGATCAATAACATTACAGATTCTTCTATTAATATTACTACTACTTTTATATCTCTTTTTTCTGTCTCCCTTTCGTCCAATTATTATTATTATTATTATTATTATTATTATTATTTCCTTGGGTTTCTGTTGTATAAACATTTCCTTCCGGGTTCTAATCAGAGAGCTGTGGTCATAAGTGACTTCATGACATCTTCCACTGATGATAAAAAAAAAAAAAACCCTCTAAGATCACACACACTCCTCGACACCCTGGATATTAGGTGGGTTCATTTATCTCTATTTTATTTTTCCCAGTTCTCGAGATAATTTCTTGGCATCTTCTTTGAAGATCTTGTTTTGCCACAAAAATCTGTTTCTTTTTTCATAACGCCTGATTCTTTGTGCCTTCGTTTGATTTGTTGTTTCAGTTTCTCTTTAACTTTTTGTATGTCAATCTTATTCTTTATGCCAAGGCTTCGTTTCAGTTGTCTCCTTTTCTTTCTTTCATTTTGGAGTCCTTGTCTACTTCCCTTAGAAGTGATAATTAGTTTATTTATTTCGGTTCCTTTTTTTTTTTTTTTCCAGACTGGCATTTTTCTTTTTCGTTTACGTTGGGTTTTTACTTTTTCACCAATTGTTTCTGTGATCGTTGTCGAGGCCACATATATAGGATGATTAATTTCAGTCAAGTTGATACGTCTTTTCATTTCGTCCCTTATTTTTTTTTTAATTGCTTAGTTAGCGAGATTGATGGTTTCCTTCATTTGACGGTTCTTTCTTACTTTTGGAATTGTCGGCCTTTCCTCAAAAGACATTTCTTTTACATTCCCCTATTTATATCGGATGTTTTTTGTCATCTCTGTTTCTTTCTCATATTTGTCATTCTCTTCCTCGATTTGCTTGTGCACTTCAGATGGATTTATTACATCTGCTTTCTATTTGTTCCTCTGGATGTCTCTCCTCTGGACTGTTGGCATTTAGCCCATCGATGTTAACGTTTAATCTATTTATAATGTTTTCTCAGATTCTTTCGAATTCTGTTTCAGGTATTCTTTTTTTCCTGATGAAGTCACGCCTATCATCTACCATGTATTCAATTTTGAAAGCAGAATAACTTATATTTGTATTACTTTAGAGCTCCCAAGAAAATTAAATTTCGTTATTAAATGACCCATAAGGTGTTGATACGCCGTTAAACAAACAAATCAAATCAAATCGCGGATTAGAATGAAAAATAAAACAGAATGACGTTAAAATCTGCGAAAATCTTTCAGCCATTAACCAACAATTGTGCTTTGTTTAATTCTTAACGAATGTAGGTAGAAAATGCAAATGTTCATAAGATAGCAAAGGTAAAAAAGGCACTGCCCGGGGCTGCAATCAGGATTGGGCAACCCTCTGGTCGGGAACTTTGGGGTACTATGCACCAACCCTGAGCTACAGCACCTGAAAATTTTATCCTCATAGTCTGCTTAATATCAATTTTATTGTATAAAAAATAAAAAATGGCCCGTGTAATAATTTAAGGAATATTTTGACGTTTTGAAATGTCTGTGTCAGTTACCAAAAACAAAAATAATTCTTTTCCACTCATTTAAGAACACTTGTTTCGACAGTATCTGTTACTTATCGTCAGTAAACAACAATCGGCATTTGGTGATTAATGATTCGTATTTTCATAAATTTATTTTTCATTTTTTATTTTCTACATATTAGAATTTTATCACAAATTTCTCACTCAGATATACTGGGACCATTAAAGTAGACTTGGATACACCATTGGATTTATTTGAATTCTATGATGATACAAATTCCTAAATTAATCCTTGGTTTGTCTTTTCTCAACTTATTGTTGCTTTTCTATCTGTCATTTCTAACTTGACTCTAACAATTAAAATAAAATGCATGAATTCAGAATAAAGAGGAGACAATGTGACTTAATTTGGAAAATGTTTTTCAACTTTACTTAATTCATAGGCAAATATATTTTTCTTTCTATTTTTTTTTACTAATTCTTTCATTAACTGTCATTTCAAACTGTCAGACCTGAAAATTGTCTGAACGTTAAAATAGTTTGCAAGAATAAAAAAATGTCATAAAATTCTACAGTAAGGCGAATAAAAGGCGAATAAAATCTTAAAATTTGAAATCATTTTTATAAGAACCTCAAAGATAAAGTTGCTTTTAAAAAAATATTAGAAGATAAATATTCTCTTTAAAAAATTCACTGCTTTTTTTTCTGGTGGAGGATTCACTAAAATTGACCCAGGTTTGTAAATATACAGGGTATTTAAAAAGATTTGATAACATTTGAGATGTAATTATCTGAGTAACTACATCGTATAGGCAAATGAAACTAAAAAGCTAATTGTTAAGCAAAATCAGATTTATTCATCAAAATTTGAATGAGAAATGAACAAGTTTTCAATCTGTGCATTGCCTATAACACAGAACACGTCGGTAGTTCAGATCCTGCCAAACACGTTGCAGCATGTCTTGGATAAATCTCCAGTGTGGCAATGATTCTCTGCTTGAGTTCTTCTAGGCTTGTCTTCTGCAAGTTTCTCTTGCATATCGATCCCAGAATTGCTTGTGCTTTTGATTGTCATCTGTTTTTGAGGCCTGAACGAGCTGCAGCTTGTAGGAGGTCATTTCTCTGTGACACGCCAAATCGTCGTTGGAGGAATCTGGGTTTTCAGACTTGCTCTTTTTATGGACTCCCTGGAACTTCGCAAAAATATTTCCCAAACCATCTCTTCTGATCCTGGTGCTCATCCAGATCCTTTTGACTTCCTCTGTGAACTTTTTGTGCCTTGTCCTAATCTATATTGCAGCGGGAGCATTTTTAGTAAATCCTCTCGCAGGTTGTACAATCTTCTTCAACCGTGTTCAAATATACTCTAACACACAAAACGCATTTTCTTTTCCAGTAAATGTCATCTCTATAGCTGTAAAGAATAAAACATAAAACAAAATGTTGAGTTGGTTCTACAAATGCTGTTAACGTTTCAGATCATTTCAACGAGAATTGGTCAAGTCATTAGATTACGAAATGATCTCAATTTTTCTTAAACGTGCTGTACTTTATTTAGGGACATCGAAGCGGTGTAATGGTTAACAAGCTTGTCTTGCTAGATCAATTGCAACTGAGCTGTGAGTTCAATTTTCACTAGGTGCTCCACATTTTAGGCTTTGAGCCACATGAAAGCGACGCTTAGGAAATCATTTGGACACTTCGAACTTGTGCAATATTTAGCAAGCTTGTTTCACTAGATCAATTACGACTGAGCTGTGAGCTTGACTCTTTGTGAGTGCTCCAAACATTCGTCCGTGTGCCACATCTGAGCTACGCTTAGAAAATCCTTTTCGGCACTTCGACGTGGTGTAATGGTTAGCAAGCTTGTCTAGATAAATTAATCACGACTGAGTAGTGAGTTCGATTCTCACTAGGTGCTCCACACTTTCGGCCTTGAGTCACATCTAAGCTAAACTTAAAAGATCACTACCCTGTACTTTATTTGGAATTGTGACTGGAATAAGAATTCCCAACCTGTGGTTTTCTTATGAATATAACCATCGGCAATTTTTAATTCCGGAATACACCCGTCTGCTCGGGTGACACGCAAATCCCTTTTACATGTGCCTGCTCCGGCACATTTGTATTTCTTCAAAACCCACACCCGATTCAATTTTCCGCGCTGATAACCACCATGTCACATGCACAACTAAAGTATTATTGATACCCTTTTTCAGATATATAAAGATTATAGGTCTGTGTAAACATATAAGTGACCTTCAACCAGCTTTTTATCGAGCGGCTAATGAATTTCCCATGTTACGTCATCGATTCTAGTTCACGTTGGTATGCAAAAAAAAAAAAAACTGGGAAAAGCCCGATGCACGTTCACAAGGAAATAATAGGCCAAAACAAATTCCCCGACGAGAAACGCGAACTCTCAGTTTGTTCTCAATAAATTAAAGCAGGTGTTTTTATTCAGGTCTTCGATTGCGTGGTCTGGGTCGGTATGTGAGTGACACTTGGACTAACTTATGCTATGTCTAGCTAACAGCTTAGCTCTTCCTTTCTTGTACCCCCTGTTCATCTCAACAATTCGAAGTGTGGATGGCGATACGAACAGCAGGCATTAGAACTACCCGAAGGAGAGATTGTACTCTGCCAAGGTAAGACCAGAACTGACCTCCTCGATCCCAGGCATGACCTTTAATATAGACTAGCAACCGGAAATCATCAATGTCCGGTTCGCTGTCGCTTGACCTTGACCTTGAATTATTTCCCACCCTACAAACCCCTTCCCACAGACGAAACGTGGCAAGCCTCTCGCTGCTCTGTTGCTATTTCCATAGAAAATATTCAGACGAATACTTAGTTGCACTCCCCTTCACGTCTAAGACCCGCACATTATAGCGAATTAACTTCATTCCCTTCATATTCTATTGGTGAGATGTAAGTTCTAATCAAGCAGCTTCTTCCCACGATACGCTGCTTTGTGGAACCGACTCCCAAGAGAATGCTTCCCCCATCGTAACAATCTTAACAATTTACGCTTTTTACATTGTTTGGATTGTTGTCCTCATCTTTATTGCCATATTTGCGAGGTTTCAGTCGTTGTAACACAGTAGAGGACACAAAAGTAGAGTTGAGTTACTAAAGGTAATTAACTGATAATGAGATATCCACAAAAAAGATACGGTACGTGGAACTACAACAATCTACCCTAGTGGACGAAATAAAAGGTTCAGTTCGAAATCGCAACATATATTACCTGAAGAAGGTTGAAGCGTACAATGGCCGAAACGTCGCGAATATGGCAATAAAGATGAGAACAACAGTCCGAACGATATATAGAGTTTAACTGAATATCAAGCTACACTGGATGAACCTGATGGCAGAGCGAGAGATTGGGTCGTTCATGGAAATCGTCAACTAATGAATTCATATGACAGCAGTGGGGGGAGGTGGAGTCATTATTTACTCTAGACAGTAAATTAACAGGCCCCCTTCGTAGTCAATGATAATGTAAAAATATATGCAGAGAATTATTTTTAAGTTCTTCAACTGGTCGTTTTTTAGTGGCACGTGTAAGATACTTTTAGTTAAATCGTATATTCAAGTAAGATAGCCCTTTTTTATGTACCAAGTTTCATTCACGACATGGGCGATCATGGCTCTCCACAACTTGCTTTCCATTGTAACTCCTAGCAATGTTGATTTTTACTATTCCCCCCACACCCTGTTCTACCATCGATGTACAAAAAACTCGCAGATAACTCGCTTTTTCCCTGTCCCACTTGCCTTCAATGCCCTGTGAGCCTCAGATTCGCTGAACCCGTTTTCCTCATTATGCATCCTACAAATAAAAACTATCTTTGATTCTAGGTAGTTTTGTTTCCATTATATTCGTTGCTCACATCCTCTGTCCATCGTATTCTCAGCATCCTTCTGTAGAATCACATTTCTATTCCCTCAGATCTCCTTTTCATCTATGAGGAAATTATATAAAATAAACATAGATAGATAGAGCGACAGAAGGTTATATGAAAAAGGGTTGGACTAGATAAATAGATAGATAGACTGAGAGAAGGAGATATGAAAAGAGACTGTAATAGATAGATAGATAGATAGATAGATAGATAGATAGATAGATAGATAGATAGATATGAACAGACTGAGATAGATCGATAGATATGAACAGATTGAGATAGATAGATAGATAGATAGATAGATAGATAGATAGATATGAACAGACTGGAATAGATATAAAGATAGATTGGCTTAGTAATTATGTCAGTAAATCTGTCTATATTTATTTGTTTCGTCTAGCAACAGCCTGTGCGACTAACATCCTGTCCATAACTACGGCAAGTGCCCTCCTTGATTGATATTGCATAACATTTCAGCACACTTTCCTTGATTTCTAACGACATTTTCTTCTTTCTTAATACTTTTTTTAAACAAGCCACCCCAGGCAAGGCGATAAAGCCACTAAGACGTAAAAGGGGGGGGGGACACCAGAAGTTAAAGTGAAAAAAAACATCTTTAGAAGAAACGAGAAACCCAGTAACAGTATAAATTTCAGAGTTTAGGTGGAGACGTTAGAAGTAGACTTTAAAAGGAACAGGAAAGCCAATCCTAAACAGAAGACAAGGGATTAAACCTCTACAAAACACCGGGGAGGATTCTGTACCGGACAATATTTGGCCTAACTTTTGAAAGGTACCCTTTGCCATACCAATGAGACTTCGGCTTTCGGTGTCACATTTTCCGTCTTTTGTTAGCAACCCTTCCCAGCTATTTAAATTCTGTATTCATTGATTTTGGATATCTCCTTTGGTAGCTTGCCGTTTTTCTCACTGGCAACCATACATTTCGCTTTCGTTCAATTGATAGTCCTTTCTTCACGCTTTCTATTATAAAATGGCAGCAAGGCCTCACCAATTTACAGTTGAAATGTCTAGATCTAATCGTAAGTTTTATGCTAACAGTTTCTTCCATCGCCTCTTCCGCCTTCTTGCTTCTCAGTCAACCTTCGTCTCCAAGAATATAAATGCAATGTCAATTGTTATCTTCTGTCTTCTGAATTCTTGTTCTTTTATTGTTTTCTATCCTTAATTGTGATTTTTTTTAATATTCTCTCACATTCAGTAACCCCTTGCATCTTAGTGGCTTTATTTCCTTGCTTGGGGGAAATGATTATATATATATATATATATATATATATATATATATATATATATATATATTGGTAACCTTTAATGTTAACTAAAAAACGTTCCCATATCACTGAAATAGTAGAATGGTTTGGTTTGGTTTGTTTTACGGCATATCAACCTCAATGGATTATTTAATGCCGACAAGATTTTTATTGCTGGTAATATTTTTTTCAAAAATGTATTGCAGGTAATTATTTCTTTTTTCAAAAATGTATTTCTGGTAATTTTTTTTTCAAAAAACCGTATTGCTAGTGTTAAAACCTATTCTTATACTTTCATAGTGTTTTGACTTTTTTTGGGGTGTTAACTATTTGTCCATAGCTGAGACCCTGACAGGTGCGGGTCAGGGTGGACCTGGGAACACCAGCAATTAAGAGGTGGTTCCACGTTCCTCAAAATCTCCTGATCAAAGGCCTTGCTGTCGAATGTAATTTTTCGTCTTACACAAGACGCGGATGTAGTTTATCGTCATACCCAGGATGCGGATGCAGTTTATCGTCTTACCCAGGACGCGGATGTAGTTTATCGTCTTACACGAGACGCGGATATAGTTTATCGTCATACCCAGGATGCAATAGTAGAATCACCAGGGCTTCTGGATATATTAATCCAACAGAAAACATTTGATCCATAAAAAAAAAAAAAAGAAGAAGAAGAATGTACAAGAAAGTGGAGAGCAATATTGACGCCATGATATGTGTGAAAGGATAAAACAGCTGCAATAAATGTTGAAGTCGAAGCTGAAAAAAGTTACCAAAATCAATGACAAAAAGACTCTTATAGATTGAAGATGTTAAATAATAAAATACCAATTTATTCAGCTATATAGGGAATTGTGTAGGTTTATAGGATGTCAAATAGACTATAGGTAGATATATATCTATAGGTAGTCATGGGACGTCTTTGTACTTGAGACTAAATACATATATGACGTATTTATAATTTAATCTATAGGAGAAATAGGTCATTTTTATAATTGATCCAATAGTCATCGGACGTGTTTATACTTGATCTCTCTCTCTCTCTCTCTCTCTCTCTATATATATATATATATATATATATATATATATATATATATATATATATATATATAATGTTTATAATTGAATCTATAGGGAGTCGTGAGGTGTGTTTATATTTGAGTCTATAAATAGATATACGTCGGGTATATAAATGAATTTATAGGAGACAGAGGTAATGATTATAACTGAATCAATAGGTGATCTGTGGAACTTGTTTATACTAGAGACTGTATATATATATATATATATATATATATATATATATATATATATATATATATATACAAATTCAATTATAAACAAGATATATATATATATATATATATATATATATATATATCTTGTTTATAATTGAATTTGGAGACAGATGTAATGTTTATAATTAAATCGATAGGGGATCCGTGGATTTTTTATATTTTAGAGATTATAGGTCGATATATATTGTATTTATAATTGAATCTTTTCAATGGAGAAAAATGTCACGTTTATAATTGAATCAACAGGTAATCGTAAGACGTGTTTATACTTGAGGCTATAAGTAAATATATATCGTGTTTATAATTGAATTTATAGGAGGCAGAGGTAATGTTTATAATTGAATCAAAAGGTCATCTGTAAAACTTGTTTATACTAGAGACTAAAGGTATATATACATATATATATATGTGTGTGTGTGTGTGTGTGTGTGTGTATCATTTGCAGACAGTACTGTTTTGCTGTATCACAGCTCCTCAGTGCGACTAGACATCCGAATACTTCAAGCCCGGATCAAAACCCAACCGATCAGTCAGAGTTTCTACCATTGAGCTATCTTCATTCGACAGAGAGAAACAACTAAATTTAGCGTATTGTTTTTACGAATGTAATCAAATGCCAATCAGCCGGAGTGCTCCAATTCATTTTACCGAAGAGCTTTTCATTAACGCAGATAGCTGTTGTTTATAGAATTGCCTTATCACATCGTATTTATATATCGTGTTTGTAATTGAATCTTTACGAGAAATGTCTTATGTTTATAATTGAAATAATAGTCATGGAACGTGTTTGTACATGAAGTTATAGATTGATATATATCTTGTTTATTATTGAAACTGTAGGGAGACAGATGTGATGTAGATAACTGAATAAATAGGTAGCCATGGGTCGTGTTTATACTTGAGATATATAATGTTTTTATAATAGAATCTGTAGGAGAACGAGGCCATGTTTATAATTCACTCAGTAGGTAGTAGTTTGACGTGTTTATACTTGAGACTATAGGTAGACATATGGCCTGTTTGTACTTGTCATTTAATAGACATAGATTTATGTTTATACTTGCGTGCATAATGAAATAGTTGTGTCTATTCCTGAGTCTGACGGTAAACGTTTATATTATATATGAATACATATATATATATATGGTGTATCAAAAATATGTTTACCAACTTTGGGGTCTGGTCCCTCACATCAAAACTAGGACAAATGTTCATATAAATATATGTTCGTATATCCTTCGTTTATGAGTTATTAAAATTAAAGTTTACGATAGACACTCTTAAATGCACAATCCAAGATACAATACAAAAATAGTTTTACAAATATTGGTGCCACAGATCCTGTCTCAGCGATGCCACGACAAATAGCAGCAAAGGTTGGATGATTTGGAAACACAATCTGATACAGGCGTGCAGCCTCGCGTCCATTACCATTCACGCGGCCATATGTAAAATCATATTTGCCTGTTCACAATATGAATATCCCGCCATTGTTAAACAGAACAGTTCTCAGTTAACTCACTACTACGCACGATAAACGCTGAAGACAGGCTAGCCACAAATGGACACGAATGACAAATGTAACCTCGTCTACATGACAACACAGCACCATCTACTGTAAATTTCCTTTAAAGTTAATAATTCAAAGATAAAGGATTTTCGGACATATGTTTAAGTGGACTTTTGTCCTTGTTTTGGTGAAAGGAACTCACCCCAAAATTTGTAAAAGTATTTTTGAGACACCCTATATATATATATATATATATATATATATATATATATATATGTGTGTGTGTGTGTGCGTGTGTGTGTGTGTGTGCGTGATATAACAGTATCCGAAACAAAAGTGGAGATGATACGACAAATTAAAAAACCTATACACGACGCGTTTCGCCGACGTCTGTTGGGCTCGGTTTTTTCATATTGGAATAAAAGACAGAAATGTGTCTACAGAAAATACGTTTTGTTTTTTAGGATAAGAAAGGCCATAAATTAAATTAGGTGTGTTTGCTTATATATATATATATATATATATATATATATATATATATATTGGAGTTTTTTTTGTTCTTTTCTGTATGGCTTTTGTTAATTGGTGGGGTACGCTATTGATGCTGGATTTTGTTTGCCTACTAAATGCTGACACGCCTCAAACAATTTATTATCAATATTTTCTTATAAGGTAGACATCCTCAGCTGAAACTTTCGCGGCATATTGCTTGTATAAACATAAGCATTTTATCAACATCTGTTGGTTTATATTAACTTTATTGTGGGAACATTGATTTGCATAATGAAAATTAATATTTTATAGATAGATATGAACAGACTGAAATAGATAGATAGATATGAACAGACTGAGATAGATAGATATGAACAGACTGAGATAGATAGATAGATAGATAGATAGATAGATAGATAGATAGATAGATAGATAGATATGAACAGACTGAGATAGATAGATAGATAGATAGATAGATAGATAGATAGATATGAACAGACTGAGATAGATAGATTTCGACATGAAAAAGCCGAGCCCAACAGACGTCGGTGAAACGCATGGTCTATAGGTTTTTCACTTTGTCGTATCATCTCCACTTTTGTTTCGGATACTGTTATATCACGCACACACACACACACACACACCTATATATATATATATATATATATATATATATATATATATATATATATATATATATATATATATAGAGTGTATCAAAAATACTTTTACAAATTTTGGGGTGAGTTCCTCACACCAAAAGGACAAAAGTCCACATAACCAGATTATTATATGTTCATAGGCATCTATGTATCTGTCTCATTCTGTATCATATCTATCTATCTATCTATCTATCTATCTATCTATTTCTGTTCGTATTTATCTATCTTATTCTGTTCATATCTATCTATGTATCTATCTATCATGAAGAGAATGAGATAGATAAATACATAGATATAAACAGAATAAGATAGATACATAGATACATATGAACATAGATAGATATGAACAGTGAGATAGATAGATAGATAGATAGATAGATAGATAGATAGATAGATAGATAGATAGATAGATAGATAGGCAGGCTTATTATGTCAATAGATCTGTCTATATTTATTTGTGTTTCGTCTAGCAACAGCCTGTGTGACTAACATCCTGTCCATGTCTACGGCAGGTGCCCTCCCATTCTGTCGCGTCATGTATTCGATCGAAATTGTCAAATGGTTTTTCTAATCGATATAATTATCTCTACCCACAGCCGTGATTATCAATAATCTTTATTATTATAAAAATGCTGGCTCCATTGAAATTACATGCTTACATAATCCCTCTCACATGTATATTTCTGCAATTACTCTGAGAATAGGGTTATTGTAGGCGTATCCATATAAATTTACATAGAAAAAAATTAATAAATAAATTACAGGATGTGATGGTTAACTAATCACCATTTTATATTTTTAATTTCGCGCATGCGCCTTGTTTGTTTGTGATTTTATCGACTGCGGAGTACAGTAGGGTCAGTTGGGTACCATCTGTGAGAAAAAGTGCATCATGACACAATTCACTCCATCAAAACTTTAGCAACGGCATGCTGTACTGCTTGGCGCACATTTCAGAGTGTTTGGGTGTCAATCGGAGGACAGTGCAGATGATTCGCAAAGAGTTAGATGAGTCTAATGATGATTATGAAGGTACGGTAGCTCAGAAAACTCACCCTGATCGTTCTGATAAGAAAAGAACTCCAGAATTTGTTGGTGAGGGCCTCAGACTCAACACGGAGGCCTGTATCAAGTGCCATGAGGAGGTAGTGCTGTCCTGGGTGAAGAGGGTGGCTGCTGGAAGACCCTATGTCTGACAACAGGACTCGGCATCATGTCACACAATCAGGAGAACATGGCTGTCAGGCAATTTCTGCAACCACATTACCTCTTACAACTGGCCACCTAACTTCCCAGACTGCAACCCTCTTGTGTGGGGGCACAGTTGAGCAGGAGACCAAAGATGAACTGAAGGCAAGGATTATGGCACCATCTTAAACAAGGAGACCACCCAGAAGAATTGCAAGAGATTCCGAAATCGTCTGTGGTTGAAGCTAATAGCGATTTTATTGAATAAATTCGTTCTTTAGTATTTTAAGATATTTTTGTGTAATTTTGGTAAATATATCTGTTACAATGAGATGTTGGTGTTATCTTGATTTTTTACGTCATTTAGAAAACATTTTATCCATCGCACCATGTAGATAGATAGAAAGATATTTCAGCCTGTTCAAATCTATCTATCTATCTATCTATCTATCTATCTATCTATCTATCTATATATATATATATATATAGTATTATTTTAATTTTGGCGGAATTCAGATGATAATTTATCCATCGCACACTGCATAAATAAAAAAACTGTTCATACTAGAAAGATAGAAAGAAAGAAAGAAAGAAATATTTACTGACTCCTGACAATACCTCATGAATAATGGACTATTCTGATCTGATCGCGTCAAGCAGAAAAAGAAAGAAAAAAACAGAAAGAAAGAAAAAAAAAAAGAAAGAAGTATTTACAGACTCATGCCAATACCTCATAAATAATGGAGTATTCTGATCTGATCACGTCAGGCAGAAGAAGAAAGAAAGAAACAAAGAAAGAAAGAAAAAAAGAAAGAAAGAAGTATTTTCTGACTACTGTCAATACCTCATAAATAATGGACTATTCTGATCTGATCGCGTCAAGCAGAAGAAGAAAGAAAGAAAGAAAAAAAGAAAGAAAGAAGTATTTACTGACTCCTGCCAATACCTCATAAATAATGGACTATTCTGATCTGATCGCGTCAAGCAGATGACGAAAGAAACAAACAAAAGAAAAAAGAAAGAAAGAAGTATTTACTGACTCCTGCCAATACCTCATAAATAATGGACTATTCTGATCTGATCGCGTCAAGCAGATGACGAAAGAAACAAACAAAGGAAAAAAGAAAGAAAGAAGTATTTACTGACTCCTGCCAATACCTCACAATTAATGGACTATTATGATCTGATCGCGTAAAGCAGAAGAAGAAAGAAAGAAAGAAAGAGAGAAATAAAAAAAGGAAGAAAGAAAGAAGTTTTTACTGACTCCTGCCAATACCTCATAAATAATGGACTATTCTGATCTGATCGCGTCAAGCAGAAGAAGAAAGAAAGAAAGAAAGAAAGAAAGAAAGAAAAAAAAAGAAAGAAGTATTTACTGACTCCTGCCAATTCTTCATAAATAATGGACTATTGTGATCTGATCACGTCAAGCAGAAGAAGAAAGAAAGAAAGAAAGAAAGAAAGAAAAAAAAAAGAAAGAAGTATTTACTGACTCCTGCCAATACCTCATAAATAATGGACTATTCTGATCTGATCGCGTCAAGCAGAAGAAGAAAGAAAGAAAGAAAGAAAGAAAGAAAGAAAGAAGTATTTACTGACTCCTGCCAATACCTCATAAATAATGGACTATTCTGATCTGATCGCGTCAAGCAGAAGAAGAAAGAAAGAAAGAAAGAAAGAAAGAAAGGGAAGAAAGAAAGAAGTATTTATTGACTCCTGCCAATACCTCATAAATAATGGACTATTCTTATCTGATCGCGTCAAGCAGAAGAAGAAAGAAAGAAACAAAGAAAGAAAGAAAAAAAGAAAGAAAGAAGTATTTACTGACTCCTGGCAATACCTCATAAATAATGGACTATTCTGATCTGATCGCGTCAAGCAGAAGAAGAAAGAAAGAAAGAAAGAAAGAAAGAAAGAAGTATTTACTGACTCCTGCCAATACCTCATAAATAATGGACTATTCTGATCTGATCGCGTTAAGAAGAAAGAAAGAAAGAAAGAAAGAAAGAAAGAATGAAAGAAAAAGACAAAGTAGGAAAACCCTGAAATTTTCATGGGTACTATCAGTTATAAATACTAATCGTAAAAATCCCGACAAAAGTTGTGAAGAAGAATCTCGAATATGAATGTCTCCTGTTGTAACCTTAAAGTGGTTATAAACAACAAAGGTGGTGTGGTAGTCGAATGAAGGAACCACAATACGCGCGTAGATGAAAGAAAGAGAGGTTTACTATATATATATATATATATATATATATATATATATATATATATATATGTATATATATATTATTTTAAGACATTTTTTATGTTTATAGGTTCTTTTTATAGATATAAATATTAGGTTGGTGCAAAAATATTGACGTAATAATGTCGTTTTTTTACTTATTTTTAACGTCAAAAAACGACATTATTACGTCATTATTTTTGCACCAACCTAATATTTAAGTAAATGCTCTGAATTGTAGAATTGTAGTTTTAAAACAGTAAAATCAACATTTGCTGACCGAACTCTCCTCTGTGGCTCAATCGGTTAAAGGCACGTCAGGTAATATGACGCTTCCGTGTAGCTTACAGGTTCGATTCTTGTCGGAGGACGAATATTTTCTATGGAAGTTTCTCTTGCTAATACTCTTTATTATAAACAGAGCATTTACTTAAATATTTGTAAATAAAAAGAATGTATCAACATAAAAAGTCTTAAAATAATTGTCAGACTTTGTCCATTTCATAATCTGAGGTATATATATATATATTTGTAAGAAAAATAATTACCAGCTAAATTACATCGTTTTACATTTGAGCTGGCTAGATGTAACCGTAAGTTCTATGCTAACAGTTTCTTCTCTTGCATTTCTTGCTTGTGGATTTTCTCTCTCTCTCTCTCTCTCTCTCTCCTGGCTTTTTGCTTTCCTATCGACTATAAACTTAAAAATAAATTAGTGCAAAATCAGTCATTATCTTCTGTCTCCTTAAATCCTATTCCTTTTTTATTGTCCTTTTTTCTTATTTGCGCCGCCGTGGATTTATCACCTTGCTTGGAGTGGAATAGTTCAAAAAGTAAATAAATATATTAAAATGTGCTAATTTAAATCCATACATTTTTTTATTATTTATTAAATCAAAACATAATTGTTGCTGTAAAAATATTTAATTCTTTAATACTAATCCAATGTATAGAGGAATAGAATTATTGTTAGGAGAACAGGATTCTCTGCCTAGAAGCTCAGATTTGAAATCCTGGCTTTCTAAGATACTTAATCGCTCTCAGACCGCTGTACAGTTAAGATCTACAGTTTTGGTCTTATTTCCAGTTCTCCATAAGCGATTTTTCAGTTTTCTAGTTCGTAAAGTGTATTTTACAGCAAGTTGGTCGACTTACTCTTTAAATGTCAATGGGAGTGAGCCGTGTGCTCCAATCACTACCGGGGTAACATTTTTCTCCGATATTTCCCACAATCTAGCAATGTCAACTTCATGTAGTTACTGATTTTTTTTTATTTAATTTGTTGTTATGCTGCCACCAGCAAGTATGGACACAGAGATATTATTTGGCACTTATTTTCAGTTGTGTTGAGGACGACCATATTTGGTCTTCACTGTTCAATAATTCGATCTGTTTGAAAGTAGTTGGTCATGACCTAGATATGAATAAATTGTGTGATTGATTGATTTGTTACGGTTTATCAACCTTCTGCAGGTTATTTTAAGCCAGAAAATATTTTTACATTGTAAGGATTATTTTGGAGATAATAAAGGTTTACTGATATGAGCTGTACTAATTAACAAATAGCAGCGAGGTGGCTTCATAGTTCTTTCAAGCGTATGAATATAACCTTCCCGGCTGCAATTAGAACTCTGCTCTCCAATTTCTAATTCCAAGCCTTTATCCATTAAAGCAACATCCCAGTTTAATCACCTGATATTCGCAAAGCGGTCACCCATCTCGATATTGTACGGGTTCAACGTTGCTTAACTTCGGTGATCGTACGAAATAGATGGTTGTTAGCAAAAGGGATACCCTAACATGCAAACTGCAAATCGGATATTCTAAAATCAATAATTTAAATATCTGAGAATTGTTTTAACAGTAGACGGAAAATGCGACAGGGAAATCCGAATGTGCATTGAGATAGCCAAAGATGCCTTCGAAAAGCTAAGCAGAGTATTATAAAACAGAAAAATATTGTTCGAAACAAAGAAAATATTACTGAACTGTTACGGAATATCAATCCTCCTATATGGCAATGAATACTGAACAATCTACTCGCAGACAAAGAAGACACTGGAAGCAGCGGAAATGTAGCTCTACAGAAGGATACTGAGGATACTTTGGACCGAACATGTGAGCAACGACGAAGTCTTAGAGAAAACGGAAACAAGAAAACTTATGTTTAACATCAGAAAGAGACCATTGAAATTTCTGGGGCACATAATGAGGAAAGAGGGTTTGGAAAATCTGATACCCA
Organism: Acanthosepion lycidas; assembly: GCA_963932145.1. NCBI lineage: Eukaryota > Metazoa > Mollusca > Cephalopoda > Sepiida > Sepiidae > Acanthosepion > Acanthosepion lycidas. Next base: position 90,575,476 of record OZ010599.1, on the reverse strand, counting down.
TAAGACAGATAGAGGGCAAGAGGTACAAAGGAATACAACGCATAACCTACTTAGTGAGCTTGAATAAATAGATGGTGCCAGTAGGAAAAGAGATCTACGGCAGGGGGTAGTCATCGGAAGGCCGAAAATAACATAATTTCTGTCTGAGATTGGAGCTCGATCGCTCTAATCTCTACCTGCGTCCGCTTGCTTTAAAGTTTTTGTGAGAACCTTTAAAGGTTGCACGATGTGGTAACTAAAGAAAAATACGTCTTTCCTGCGATTGTTTGCAAAGTATGTAGAGTATTTTATTTCTTTATTCTCTGTAAAATTCCAGTTATTGGAGCTGATATTATTGCCTTTGTTTTTGTTTTTTTTTGGTTTTGTTTTTTTCCTAAACTTTTTTGTTGTTTAAGTCAAATTCTTTTTCAGGCCGGCTAAATCATTTTTCACTGGTCCTGACCGCTTACACGGATATGAAATACATCTAACATACCTGAAATTCGAGCTGGTTAAACTTTCGAATCGGCACGATCGCGACAATTATATCCGGTAGAGGAAAGAATTTCCACTTATCTTCACTATTATTTATTTAGTTATATAGTCATTTATTTTGTTTTATTTTAGGGTGGCTTACGTATGCGAAAGATGTTCTATTCTATTTGTAGGCATGATTGAATTATAAACACCCGTTTTTAGATGACTACATGCTGAACAAGATATTTGTCATCACATAAAGGGCTCTATATGGAAGACAAGCTAACGTAATTTTAAAGCGGCATGAATATTTTAATATACTCATTTCTCTTTCAGAAGTAGCAAGTGCGTTAACATGCCAGCTTTCAGTCCATGCGAGTGGTTCTCGTCCATGTTGGCCATCACGTCTCCGATGTGGCTTCAGAAGAGACTGCATACACAGATGAGGGCTTTTCGTCCATGTTGGGCATCACGTCCTCGATGTGACTTCGGAAACGACTTCCTGCCCAGGTCAGGACATTCTCGTCTATGAAAGGAAAAGTTATATTGTGTTCTTTACTGTTGCCGCCAACTACAACGACTCAAAGACCACCAGCTTCAAGAAAGGTTTCAGACAGACGTTGATTTCCATGGATTCAAGTGAGGGCCCTAAGCTAAAGAAAACAAGGTTCATGTTGTATGTGATGATGGTGGGGGAGAGTCAGGAGCGACAGCTACCAGGTCAATCCAATACAACAAATTACATTTAAACATGATTGCCGAACTCTGGATGGAGAGGAAAATCGTAGGTGTTTCAATTACCTACCAAATAGCAGAATTAGAATTCTTCAGACTTCGTATTTTTCTTTCAGAGATATCTAGAGCAGAAACATGACATAAAGTCGTTTCGAGGCCAGACCGAGAAAATAATGACGAACATAGACAAGAAACACCGGGTTAGGTGCTTATGCAGTTGCTTCCTAGGTCACATCGAGGACGTTATGAACAACAAGGACAAGAATCAATTGATTGAGATATACAGTAGCTTCTAGAGTGACAACGAGGACGTAATGAACTACATAGACGCGAATCAACTGATCTTGGCATGCAATTGCTTCTAGGGACATATTGAGGACTTAATGACCAACATGGACAAGAAACAACTGATCTTGGGATGTAATTGCTTCTGGGGACATATTGAGGATGTGATGGCTAACATGGACAAGAATCAATTGATCTTGGTATACAGTCGCACATGGGGCGACAACGAGGTCGTGATAACCAACATGGACGCGTATCGACTGACCTGTCCATGCAATTGTTTCTGGGGAAATATTGAGGGCGTGTTGACCAAAATGGACAAGAATCAATTGATCCGGGTATGCAGTCACATCTGGGACGACAACTAGGTCGTGATAGCCAACATGGGCGTGAATCAACTGGTCTGGTAATGCAATTGTTTCTGTGTAAATATTGAGGACGTCATAACAAACATGGACAAGAATCAACTGATTTTGGCCTGCAATTGCTTCTGAGGACGTATTGAGGACGTGATAACCAACATGGACGCGAATCCATTGATCTGGGCATGCAGTCGCATATGGGGCGACAACGAGGTGGTGTTAACAAACATGGACGAGAATCAACTGATGTGGGCATGCAATTGTTTCTGTGGAAATATTGAGGACGTGATGGCCAACATGGACATGAATCAATTCATCTGGGTATGCAGCCACATCTGGGGCGACAACTATGTCCTGATAACCAACACGGACGGGAATCATGTGATATGTCCATGCAATTGTTTCTGTGGACATATTGAGAACATGATGACCAACATGGACAAGAACCAATTGATCTTGATATGCAGTCCCATCTGGGGCGGCGATGAGTTCGTGATAACAAACATGGCACAAATTAACAACCCATGTGTCATTCAAGTTAGATCATGTCTACTGAATTTATTAAAACTTGTTTGAATGATTATTTACTGCCTAACTATACCTTTGTATATATATATATATATATATATATATATACACACACACACACACACACACATATATATATATATATATATATATATATATATATATATATAGATAGATAGATAGATAGATATAGATATAGATATATATATGAGTCGAAAATTGTGAATGTATTAACGTTTGGTTGAAACAGCTATTCTTATGGGATAATTTTGTATTACTTTTGTATATATGGCTTGTTATAATAAATACATTGAGCTCTTTTTTGGGATCAGTTTTAATATCTTATATTACTTGGATTCATTTGTTTTATATACTAACGGATTCTTACCCATATATATATATATATATATATATATATATATATATATATATATTCACGACAAAGATGCAACTTAATTATTGCTCTACTATCGGCATTGAGCCCTCTTTTGAATTAATTCAGTGAATGCTAGAATTCATATATTATTTTTGTTCTCATTAAATTCGGATAAAGATATATATATATATATCTATATCTATATATCGATATCTATATCTCTATCTATCTATATATATATATATATATATATAAATGGATGATTCTGATAGTTTATATATATATATATATATATATATATATGTGTGTGTGTGTGTGTGTTTGTGTGTGTTTGTGTGTGTGTGTGCTCAATGTATTTATTATAACAAGCCATACATACAAAAGGAACACAAAATTATCCCATAAGAATAGCTGGTTCAATCAAACGTGACTCCGTTCACATTTTTTGACTCATATATATATATATATATATATATATATATATATATATATATATATATATATAACTTTTACAAACTTTTAGGATGGATTCTTCATATCAAAACAAGGACAAATATCCGTATAACCATTTGTCGGCAAATCCTGTTTTTGTTTTATTAAGTTTAAAGAAGATTTATGGTAGATGGCGCTGTGTTGCAATGTAGACTATGTTACATTTGTTATTTGTGTAGATTTGTGGCTAGTTAATCTTCAACGTTTAACATGTGTAGTAGTGAGTTAACTGAGAAGTATTCCGTTTAACAAAGGCGGGATATTAATATCGGGAGCAGGCTGATATGAATTTTATGCGAATATGAATATATTATGAATAATATGCGAATATTAGCTGCACGGCTGTATCAGATTGCGATCCCAGACCGAACACAGTCGATTCATTTCTTTTCTGCTGTTGATCGTCGCGTTGCTGAGAAAGGATCTGTGGCACCACAAACTAGGGATTGAAGAAGACTAATATTCGCTCGTACACCTGACCGCGTAGAACACATTCTACCGGCTGTCGAGGACGATACATGTATCAGCCCATGTTGGGCGGCTCTAGCATGTCGTACATCTCATAGTACCCCATGGAGGGTACTTTAAGGGCAGCTCCTGCATTCGTATCATTTGCGATGTGTGCAGGGTGTTTCACCCTCTGATCCCAATATACAGTAGCGTCCAAAACTAAGGGACAACATTTTAAAACCTAATATTTGTTAGAAATAACAACTGTGAAAAGCTGAAATTTTGACAACTGGTAGTCGTTATCATCCATAATAACATACTAAAATTTGAATCATTTGCAAAGGATAAAAAAAGAATTATAACAATTATTTATTTATTTTCGAAATAGGAGGTTTTAAAATTGTGTCCCTTAGTTTTGGGCGCTACTGTATATATATATATATATATATATATATATATATATATATATATATACAAACTCAACTATGCATCGTTTATATTCAAACCTAAAGAGAGAAACCATGAGATAAATTTTGCCGGTGGTTTATTGCTGATCCGTTGTTTGTCTCTTCGGACTTGTTTACGGATGAGGCAACATTTGGAAAGATAGAATAACAAACTTGCACAATCAACATTTGTGGACAGATCTGACTCCCCGTGCTACAATATAGGCTAGACATCAGCATCAGTTTATGATTAATATGTGGGCTGGAATTGTAGGTGACTGTCTGGTAGATCCATATGTTCTCCCAGCATGTCCTATAGGAGCTGTCTACATGGACTTTATTTCGAAGACACTTCCTGACCTGCTAGAGGATGTACTCCTGCTAATACGAAGACGCATGTGGTTTATGCATAATAGCGATCCAGCACATTTTAGTCAGATTGTTGGCCATAAACAGGCTGACATTTACTATGAAAGAGGGATAGGTAGTACAGGACCGCTCCCATGGCCTGCACGTTTCCCCTACCGTAATCCTTTGGGATTTTATCTGTGGGGCCATCTAAAACAATTCAGTTATGCAGCGGTCATTAATTATGCAGAGACGTATTATGGGGGTCTGCGAAACCATTCGATACCGTGTGGGAGTATTTGAAAGGGTCCGCTAGTCAATGATTCGATTTTTTATGCACTTTTCACAGGTGCAAGTTTTTTTTTTCTATCGTGTATGTTTACCTATGTACGTTCGTGCACGTGCATACATTCGCCCGTTTGCGCGGATTTGCACATTTGTAGAATATTATGATTATTTTTTCTTTACGTGTTTTTTTTTCTCTTTGCACTCTTTTTCCTTTTTTTCTTTCAATTGTTACCACTTGACTTCCGGTATTTTTTTTCAGACACATGTTGTCGTTGTTATTTTTTAGCGTTCTCGTATATATATATATATATATATATATATATATATATATATATGATATAAATATAGTTTTACGGTCTGCTACGCTTATGGGTTAAGGTATTCAGTATTAAGAATAGATCGTTTGTAGATATATAAACGGTACACTGAGGCCAACATGCGGCGGAGACTAACCGTAATCTTCAGGCCATGTATGTTGTGTTTCGGCTCGATTATTTATGCATGTTGTCCAACGGGGAAAGTTTTTATGATTATATTTCTGGCTTTATCTGTTTTTGACTGTTATAGTTACTTGTTAACAAACAACACTAAAAATAGTTACAAAGAAGCGCATTTGGATCGACAATTTTTCATATATATATATATATATATATATATATGACTTACCCCACTTACTTTCCTAAAAAAACCGCCGCTAGAGGACGCTCCTTAAGCCTGTAAATAGGAAGTAACATTCTCTGTCAATCTCTTCTTTTCCCAATTTCAGCCAGAGACGGTAAGATGTAGGTTGCACGTAGATAAGAACGCTGCAGCAGAAGCACATTCGCTTCCTTGGTCCTCTGTTGATTTTTGAACTCTCTCACACACAAGCTTATATACTCGTGTGTCTATCGCACAAGCTTGTCACACTTACTTCTACACAAACACCTTCTTTACTTTTTAAATGTTTTCTTCTTTCATATTCATCGTTTTGTAACACGCATCGATTTCCTATTGTCTATGTATACGTTTGTTTTGTTAACACATACTTATTGTGTGCTTATTTATATAATTTTTTTTTGTTAATTTTTTATTTTGTTACCTGGACTCACATTCTGAGTCCATTATTATTATTATTGTAGGATAAATACACCAGGCGACACGTGTTTTCCAGATTAAATACTCTATCAGCACCCACGCATCAGATTGGTCACCTTGACGCGATATTTTTCTCCTCGATACAAGAAACACACAAAACTATATATATATATATATATATATATATATATATATATATATATATATATATATACAAACTCGCTATGCATCGTTTATATTCAAACCTAAAGCCAATGAAGGAGAACTTCGAACAACTTCTCTAACTACTGTACCGTGCACAGTGGACACTAATATATATATATATATATATATTCGTCGACTCTCCTGTCGAAAAATTCAACGTATGAGGGTCAAGCAGATCAGTTTCCAGGAAACCGACAGCCCGACAACAGCACATGAGATTTGATTATAGTGGTGAAGGTTTCGTGCAGGACCATCCGCACTTTTTGAAGGGCCGAATTCAGAGACCTGGTGCACTAAGTGCCACAAGGTCCCCGAACGACCTTCCGCAGGTTTTAAATTCAGAGTTGTCCTTCTCTTAGACCAGTTGCCATCCAAGGCTATAGAACCCAGTCTGTCCTGCTATTTTATCCCATAGCTGGAGGGAGAAGAAGAGGATTCACACCTTTTCCAAGGGTATTAGCAAGTAAGTGAATGTAATGGATTCAACTGGAATTCGAACTCACCTCTCCGATTCCTCAATCCAAGCCGCTATCTATTACTCGACCGTGCCACCTCATGTGCTGTTGTCGGGCTGTCAATTTCCTGGGAACTGATCTGCATGACCCTCATACGTCAAAGTCGACGGGGAGAGTCGACTATATATATATATATATATATATATATATATATATATATATACGTCGTGAATATATATATACAGTTATTAACAAAAGTTTAAGACCACTTAGCTGTATCAAGGTTACTTTCGTTTTATTTTTTATTTTTTTCCATTACCTTGTATCATATGAGATTGCATGATGTAATAACTTTTTGTTATTATATCAGCCATTATTTAAACAGGATTTATGATCAAAATATTTGTCATTGCCAAATTAGCAACCACTGGGATAGTATTTGTATAATGAATTAGTCTTAGAATAGGGGCAAGAAATCATCACTTTTACCTACACGAAGAATCCAAATTGTCGTTCACACGATGAAGGCTATTCGAAACGAATTTAGTATAAATGTTGGTTGTAGAAAAGCAATTGTACAAAGTACTATCGTGAAATTTCAGACTTCAGGGACATTTAGCGACGAGGAGGAGAAGTGAACGTCTAAAGTAAACCAGTGCTTGAAATGACCATTTAATGAAGCGCATTGCTACCCAATCCGCAACAATAAATGCTACTCTTCTTGGAAATGGTCATATTCACGACGTTTCGGCTGTTGTACGCTCCGGTCTTCTTCAGGTGATTGGAATTTCGAACCGAACCCTGTATTTCGTCCACCGGTGTAGATTGTTCTAATTCCATATATTATACCTTTTCTGGATATCTCAGTTTACACTTATTTCCCTTCAGTAAGGGTTCTGCTCGAAATTCCAACGTATATCACCTGAAAAAGGCCGGGGCGTACAACGGCTGAAACGTCGTGAATATAGCAATAAAGATGAGAACAACAGTCTGAACAATGTAAATAGTTACAATATCTCATCGCAAAAATATAGACAGATCCTGAAGATGGTCGGATATTACAACGGCCGATACGCCGTGAATATGGCAATAAAGATGAGGACAACAGTCCAAACAATGTAAATAATGCAAATAGTTACAATACCACATATAAGAATTATAGAAAAATGTTATTAAAAAAGTCTAGACAAAAGAAATCTCGGTTGACTTGTGTAACAAATTAATTCTCAGGATTCCCCACCACATCAAAGCGGTATTTAAAAGCAAAGGAGGCCAGAAAAATGCTGACCGCAAAACCAGATTAAGTAGTAGAGAATATCTTCATGTAAAATTTAAATCATTTGCCCATTGCTCTAACTACATCCGGCATCAAGGCCTCTTATCGGGAGATTCGAGGTTTTTGAGGAGGGTGGAATCACCTCTTAATTGTTGTTGTTCCCAGGTCCACCCTGGCCCGGGGGTGGTAGCAGCTGCTAGGGTCCCAACCAACACCCAAACTGGGGTCAAAACACTATGAATGTATAAACATATATTTTCATAGTAAACTTATTAAGAGAAATTACAAGAAAATTACATTTCGGCCTTAAATGACCCATAAAGTGTTGATATGCCACTTAATAAACAAACTTCTTACTCTATTATTTGCAATTTTAATATAGTAAAATTATGAGATGGTCCAAAACACACTCACACACACACACACGCGCACACACACACACGCACACACACACACACACAGGTCTGGAAACGCAATCTGATACAGCCGTGCAGCCTCGCGTCCATTACCATTCGCATGGACGTATGTCAAAATCATATCTGCCTGTTCACGATATGAATATCCTGCTATTTTTAAGCGGAACACTTCTCAGTTAATTCACTAATACACACGTTAAACGTAGAAGATAGATTGGTTTGTTTGGTTTGTTTTGTTTTACGGTATATCAACCTCAATGGATTATTTCATGCCGACAACTTGTTTTCCCTGGTAATATTTTTGTTTGTCAAAAATCTATTTCTGTTAATATTTTTTCCTCAAAAATGTACAGCTGGTAATATTATTTTTTTTCAAAAACGTACAGCTGGCAACATTATTTTTTCAAAAACATATTATCAGAGGCCTTGCTGTTGGGCGTAGTTTATCATCTTACCCAGGACGCGGATGTAATCTGAGTGTTAACTATTTGCCCATAGCTGGGACCCTAACAGGTGCTACCACGCCGGATCAGGGTGAACCTGGGAACACCAGCAATTAAGAGGTGGTTCCACACTCCTCAAAACCTCCTGATCAGAGACCTTGCTGTTGGACGTAATTTATGGTCTCACCCAGGACGCGGATGCAGTTTATCGTCATACCAAGGACGGGTAGAAGATAGACGCGCCACAAATGTACACGAATGACAAATGTAATCTAGTCTACATGGGAACACAGCGCCATCTACTGTAAACTTTCTTTAAAAAATTTTTTATGAGCCGTGTCCCTTCAGGACGTAGGTGATCAAGGTCCTCCATGTCTTCCTGTCCCTTGTAGCTCTTAATAAGTTTTGTCTTTTTGTTATTTCTCCCAAACCATGTTCTGCCATCCATTTGCTCAAGCCCATCAAGTATGTTACATGCTGCTTTCCTCTGTCCCTTTTTCCCTCAATTTGTCCTGTATCAGATTTTCCAAGCCCTCCTTCCTCATTACGTGCTTCAGAAATTTCAACTGCTTCTTCCTGATGTTAAGTATAAAACCTTGTTGTTGCTCACATTTTTGGTCCATGGTATCCTCAGCAACTTTCTGTAAAACCACATTTGTGTTGCTTCAAGTCTCTTCTTCATCTTTAAGGAGATTGTCCAGCATTGGCTGCCATACAGAAAGACAAATATCACATGACAGTTCAGTACTCTTTTCTTTGTTTCTAATGACATTTTTATGTCTCTTAATATTCTGCTTAGCTTTTAGAATGCCTCTTTGGCATCGACTTTTCTCTTGTTTAGTGCGTGGAACCCACCCCCAAAGTTTATAAAAGTATATTTGATACGCCAGAGAAAGAAAGAAAGAGCGAGAGAGAGAGAGAGAGAGAGAGAGAGAGAGAGAGAGAGAGAGAGAAAGAAAGAAAGAGATGGATAGATAGATAGATAGATAGATAGAGAGAGAGAGAGAGAGAGAAGGAGAGTTGTCCTAGTCTCTGTCGTTGTACTCTCCGGCCTTCATGGCACAATAGCCTAGTCCTAGTTGCTCCGTGAATTGGGTGACATATCAATTGTGAGTTCAATCCCTGGGCTGGGTAGTGTGTACTTAGAATCAATAGAAACGAGAACAATATGACCCGTATATTAAATAAAAGGGTCAATTCGAAATTCCCTATAGGTTACATACACCTGATGAAGGCCAGAGGGAGCAACAGCCGAAAAGTTGTATTAACAATAACAACAACAACAACAATAACAACGTATATGGGGACAATAAACTGCATGTAAATATTTTAAATAATTCTAACTTATAATCACCCGAGAAATTTATACAAAGATAGCTAGGTATAGATATATCGGATGTGACATACACCCTTCTGCAAATTAATTGAGAAAAAAACGAATAATTCCGTTATTATTTACTTGTTTTTCGTATTTTTCATACGTTAGTACTACGTATGCGCATTCCACAAAGTTGTTCATCATTGGAATTAAATCAGGAGAGTTTCCGGGTCAGACAATGGCTGTAGAACAACTAATCGACAGTCGAGACAATAATGTCTGAGCGTGATAAAAAAAAACAAAAAAAACTAATGCAATCATGGATGACGTAATATTTTTCAAGGCCAAACAAATTTCATCATACACCCCGAAAATAAATTCATATTACTGCACTCTACTGCAAATGACCTAATCTGTGTAAAAAAATAGAAATGGATTACACCCTGTCACTCCAGTGGGTCTAAAACTGGCCCCCTATGGTGAACGAAAGGAAACTAAAGTTGTTGTTTTAATTAATTTGCACAAGGACGTATACATTTAGCCATTATTCCTTTTTATCATAAAATAAAACCGTCATATAGTCTGAAGCAGTAAAATCGACCTTGCTAACCGAACGATCCTCTGTGACTCAATCGGTTAACGGCACGTCAGGCCATATGACGGTTTCGTATAGGATACAGGTTCGATTTCTGTCGGAGGACGAATATTTTTTTATGACAATTTCTCGGAGATTCGGGCCGGTAAATGTTGCTAATACTGTTTATTATAAACAGAGCATTTACTTAAATATTTGTACCTATAAAAAGAATGTATAAACATAAAAATGTCTTATATATACTGGGTGAGGTACATGCATTATTAATTTTACCATAAAATTTTTAAAAAAATCGTTTTGGTTAATGAAAGTTTATAGTTTGATTGTCATATTTATTGGCAATATTTTCCATATACTTACAATTCAAAATGGCCGCTCTTTCTTTTTACCATAGTCCTTCATCTCTTCTCAACTGAAGTGAATGTTTTCTCCCCCAACTCTTCGCTCAAAAATGTCATAAAAGTTTCTTGCAACATTGAGTATGAGATAAATGAAACATTGTTCTGTAATATGGGCCACATCGCAGTCTATAGAATTCATGGTAGGGATTGATGAAGGTTAAATTGATCAAAAAATCCATAGGAATGTCTCTTGCACCAGTTCTGCGTAAAAATTCGTCGCGTATGCAGGAGCTCTATGATGAGTGAACCACTTACAAATGTGGCTGACTACCAGGGCAGCATTGTCATTCACTTTCACTCCTTTTTCTATGAACACCAAGGGCGAATTTAAGACCATTGAAAGCAACTGCAAGCCTAAATCATGATACAATTTCGTTTCTGTTACTTACAATGTGTTCTGACACATTCAGTAATGCTTCTCGGTGAAATATCGTCAACCCTTTCGTTTTGGTCGTTGACCACAGCTTTCACAGTGAAAAAAAAACTTCTCGTTCGACCAAACGAAAACTTTTCTTGCGATAAGCTGCATCGGCACCAATATTTTCATAACTCTGACAATCTGTTTTTTACTTGGAGGCACTTGAGAGCAATTGTCGTTTTGAATTAGGAATAGTTTTAAACCAAAATCCTATTTATCAATTCTCCTTAGCGACTTATCCGAAATATTCATCTCTTTTGCTATTTGACTCCAGCTTCATTCGTCCTCCCCTTGATGGTTTCAGTGAATAGCCTGCAACAGTTACTTCCTTGAATTAGAAAAGGGGAGTTTGTGTGCTTCTCTTGAAATTTTTAACCCGCATTAAAAGAAGTTTTTCTCTGCAAATATTCAATTGTTTTATCACGTCATAATTCTTAATACCGGCCATCTTATGCGAAACAATTTGATTACGTTTGGTTGGCGTCGTCATATTTTATGTAACTGTAAACCATAAAACTGTTGGTTTATTTTAGGAAGCCTTATATAAAATTTGAAACTATTTTCATGAATAGCTATGTTTATTTTTATGTTTAAACAATGTGTATAATGTTTATATTTAAGTAATGGGTAAATTTTTAAATAGATGGAGGAATAGATAGATAAAGAGAGATAGAGATAGAGAGAAGGGGTTCACAATTTTATGCGAGTCAACGTTTTCACACTAAACTACATATTGACCACTCGATCATAAAATATTCAGGATATATATATATATATATATATATATATATATATATATATATATATATATATATATATATACATACATATATATATATATATATATATATATATGTGTGTGTGTGTGTGTGTGTGTGTGTGGTAAACATAGTGCAGGACATTGCATTTAACAAAAATATTTACAACACTTTGGTGGTGTGAAATCTGATAATGGAGCTCGTGTCTGATTGCTGATAGTTGTAAATAAATATTTTAATAGCGGAATAATTGATATTTTTCTAAACATCAGACCGACGAGAATTGGCACAGGTTTTGAGGAAAGTTAAAACCTCGAAAGAGATGCAAAACAGAGAGAGAATTATTGTAAGTTTTCAACTGAAGGCGACATTCATATTCAATGTTCTTCACAGCTTTTGTTGGGATTTTTACGATTCGTGTTTATAAGCAGTGATCACTTACGTGCTAATACCCTTGGGAAAGGTATGAATCCATTTCTTCCCCCCCCCCAGCTATGGGTAAATAGCAGGACAGACCGGGTTCTATAGCCTTGGATGGCAACCTACTGCGGGAAAAAAATCTGCCTCGTCAGTCATATATCGAAAGATACATGATCGCCTAAGCGTGTATCACGCATGGCATATAACTGAACTGATATTCACTTGAAAATTTCAGGGTTTTCCTACTATGTCTGTTTTCTTTCTTTCTTTCTTCATTTTCTCACTGAAATCATGTAACGTCTCTGATATATATTTTGTTTTACCACGCGATCAAATCAGAATATTCATTATTTATCAGGTATTGGCACGAGGCAGTAAATACTTCTTTCTTTCTTGCCTTCTTTCTTTTTTTCTTTCTTTCTTTCTTTCTTTCTTTCTTGCCTTCTTTCTTTTTTCATTTTCTCATTTATATAGATTTTCTCTCTTTCCACGTAATCAAAACAATAGTCCATTATTTATTAAATATTGGCAGATCGTAACGGTCGTGCTAACTAAAGGAGCGGCAAGTAGGCTTATAATAAGATAATGATACAATATTAACACATTAAATAATAAAATATATATCTGGGTTAGAAACGTTGTGACTAAAGCAATCAAGATTAGGATATATTATGATTAGCAAAGCTTACAATTTTTTAACCTCACGTTTTGCGAAACTGTCTGTCGGCCATCTTAACAAGGAATAGTTTCAGACAACAAATTAATAAAATACCTCTCAGCTTCTTTCTATTAGATATTAATCCAATAGAAAACTTGTGTTCTATCATTATTCAAAGAAATATATAAGATCATATAAAATCAAATATTCAAATAAAGATGTCTGAGAATCTAAAAAAAAACCTTGCTTCTGTTAATGGTAAAGTCAAAATGAGAAAATTAATGAATGATTGAAAGCTACTGATATATTGGGCGATTGAAAAATAACTCCCTATTTTATGTATGAGTGGCTAGCCAGGAGCCCTGACTAACGCCCTATGACTTTTTTCTTTGGGGTTGGTTAAAAGAGCAAGTCTATTATACCAAACCAAGACTTTGGAAGAACTTGAAAGGTGAATACAAGAAGATAGGTCTTCCAAACCACAAGAGTTCTTGGTGAAATTAGTTGACATGATTCCTGGGTGTCTCGAGAAGCTGGTAGCGAAATTTGGTGCCCATATCGAATTTTAAATAAAACTTCATGCTAAACGGGTCATGGTGAACGTGGGAATACTACCAATTAAGAGATGGTTCCGCGCTCAAAACCTCCTGAACAGAAGCCTTGCTATTGGATGTAGTTTATCGTCTTACCCAGGACGCGGATGTAGTTTATTGTCTTACCCAGGACGCGGATGTAGTTTACTGTCTTAACCAGGACAACGGGAAATGTAATCACTTATTGAAATATTCACCACCATTAGTTGGTTATTTCCTTAATGGTTATCGGCGCATAGAGACAAGCGTGTGAGAGTTCAAATACCCTTAGAAAGGTATGAATCCATCTCTTTTTCATCCTCTAATATGGGTTAAACAGCAGGCCAGACTGAATTCTCTAGCCTTGATTGGCACACATTCTAAGAGAATATATATAGGTGCAGTATATATATATAATATTATAAATAAGTAATCAACCAAAGAATTAATCAGTAAAGTTAATGTAATTCATGGCGAAATCACTTCGCTAACATGTTCCGAAATTGTACAGTTAATAAATAGAACATTTTACAAAGAAAAAAATCTTTTGATTTGCAATACATTTATTTTCGTCTTGGAAATTTTCCTGGAATTTACCTGAAATGAAAACAATATTAATACCTGACGATGAAAGAGCGAATTTCTTCGAAAGTACTTGTAACAAAACATCTAATCCATCTCACAATTTTAAACATAATGATCGCGTCATTCAAAGAGTTGCTAGTAAGTTAATATTTTATAGATCTGTTAGCGAAGTGATTTCGCCATTAATTACATAAACTTTACTGATTAATTCTTTGAATGATTACTTCTTTATAATATATATATATATATATATATATATATATATATATATATATATATATATATATATAACCTCAGTTGACCTCATTTTCCCCTTATGTCGTGGTCACCAAACTGTTGATGTGTGTATGGTGGGGGAGTGATGGTAGATTGTTTAAGTTAGAAGACACGTGTCTCCTGGTGTATTCATCCCACAAAAATAATTACGAACTCAAATGTGAGGTCGGGTAACAAAATGTGAAAGCAACAAGAAAAATATATAAATAAACTAACAATACGTATGTATTGACAAAACAAAGGCATGCATAAACAATGGAAAACTGCTTCGTGTTACAAGACAATGAATATGAATGAAGAAAACATTTAAAGGTTTTTGTGTAGAAGCAAGTGTAATAAGCATATATATATATATATATATATATATATATATATATATATATATATATATATATATATATATGCTTGTGTGTGAGGCAGTTCAAAAGTTAATAGAGAAGCAAGGGAAGCGAATGCGCCTCAGCGGTAGCGGTCATATCTACGTGCGACATAGACCTTACCATCCCTGGGGGAGATTGGAAAAAGTCAGTGAATGTTTATAGGAGCGTCCCCTAGCGGCGGTTGTTTAGAAAAGTAAGTGGGGTAATTCCATATATATATATATATATATATACATAAATATATATATATACATATATATATCTATGTATGTATGTGTGTGTGTGTGTGTGTGTGTGAGTGAGTTGAGGATCAAATGCAGATTACAACATGACAAAATAAAATAAAGAACAAGTAGGAAATGTATCTCAATTTAGATAGAAATGAAAAAGCAAAGTGACATAGAGTACTGGTTATGACTTTTGGTTTGTTCTCATTGGTCAGATATGTGTCACGTGTATTAACGAAATAGATAATATATAATTATATGTGAGGAATATTTTTAACGTTACGGTCTGTAACAGTGTATGACTGAATTTGTAAAGAAACGCTTGTTTGTCTAGGTGTGTATGTTGGACGGTAACGCTAATTCATGTAAGTGAATATATGTGTGTAAAGGGGATGTCTATAGATTTCACCATCGTGTATGTCGTTAAAATGTAGCGAAATGTTGTAATAATTTTGTATTTGGGTGGATTTTGATATTCTCTTGTATGTATAGATGTGTCGGGATGGGGTGGGGGAATGTCTGTTATCGTCAACTTTGTGTGGGTCGGTGAAATGGAGTAAGACATTGTAAAATTCATGTTTTCGTCGGATTCATCATTAAAGCATTTCTCATGCGTATTTTTAGAAAAAGGATTTGTAAATTTTTCATTATTTTATGTGTTATATAGACATAAGTTAGTGTTGTAACCTAGGGAAGGTTATTGAATAGAATAGTCAAACGAAAGTTGGTAATGAATGATAATACTTAGGACAAGAACAACACATATTAGATTCGCCAGTGGCGCGTAGAAGAAGTAGTCAACCGCTAGAAGCAAGTCGACAATGAATCTCCAACTGCATGATATCTACCAACCACGTCACGCGGTCAGATGTGGCCCAAGGCCGAAATTAATGTGGGGTATTCGCGACCGTAGACTCGGCCAAAAATTCCCCGTAGACCCGATATAAAACGGGGTCGGGTAGCTGTTTCCCGAGACGATACTCTATTATTGCTATACATACATTCATAGCTTCGTCTGGGGATCCTCCCTGGCCAGAGGCAGAGACTTTGAACAGCATAGCTGGAGACGAATCTCCAGCTGCAGGATATCAATCAACTGCCCCACGCGGTCAGATATGGCACACAGCCGAATTTAATGTAGGGTATCCGAGACCGTAGGCTCGGCCAAAATTCCCCGTAGACCCCGTATGAAACGGGGTCAGGTAGCTGTTTCCCGAGACGAGACTCTGCCTTTTGACACAGCCTCGTCTGGGGATCCTCTCTGCCTCCACAGTTAGACTAGCACGGCTGGAGACGAATCTTCAACTGCAGACCAACACACAGTATTTACTACTGTATTTATGTGAATGGGAGCATACCCATTATCGTAGGTACGTATGCTACAACAGTTAGATTCATGCATAAGGAAAATGAGAAAATCAGCAGTCAATTGATGATACCTCCTGAAAAATGGACGAACAATTGCGAAAAATGTTTGTCTACGAAACTCTGGGGTCGGGGTGAAGATATAGCATCAATAAGCTAAATGACAAAATTATATATATATATATATATATATATATATATATATATATATATATATATATATACCCCTGGTCAAAATCTTAAGACCAGATACAAAACGGTTAAAAAATATATAAAATACTGTTACTTTAATCAAAATGTATTCCTAACTTTTGTAGCTCTAATTAAGTTTTATTGCTTATTCTTCCTCCCAGTTTGTTGTGCCATCCATTTACACAAGCTCGTTAAGTAGATTGATTATGGCTCTCCACAACTTCCTATCTTTTGTAGCTTTAAACAATGTTTGTCTCCTTACTATCCCTTCCAATTCCTGTACTGCCATCCATTTACACAAGTTACTCACTAATTATTGGCAAAGAGAAGTTAAAATTTCCCGATGGTATTTTTCACCGGTTTTATCCATTTTCAATGTTTTTCATATAACGATGACAAAAAACAAAAAAAAAAAAAAAACTAGTCAAATATTAATAATGAAAAAGCTCCCGTTCAAAAATTCTAACGACTTAACCCAAAAATTGCCCAAATACTTACGATAATTCTGTTTAATCTTGTTCGCATTATGAACAGATAGTTTGAGACCAAGTCGAAACCTTAGAATGAAAACAAACAAATCAAGATTGTCGTTGGATAACATGGACCCGATATTGAGGGACATTGCTTCTTAACGGGATTTTGCTTAAACGTGTAGAAGTCCGTGTGTAGGTTTGAAGTGTTGTTGTATTAGAAACACGTGCGTTTATTTCTTGCTAGAAGGTGGTCCAACTACAAGAAAATAGCGGAACTCTAGTTGTGTCCAACTGAAAATGAAAGAAAAAATTAGATTACATAGAATATTTTCCAATATTTTTAAGATTACTGCGTACTTAAAAATTATATAAAAATGGCGATCACGTCAATTTCTTAAATTATGTTTTAACAGATAAGGTCTCTGTAGAGCAACAAGCTGTCAACACGTTTTTAGCATTTAAAAATAAAAAAATCCAATAAAACTATGATATTATTTAATTAGGAAAGCTTTTAATGGCTTTTATAACTAAAATATATTAAGGATACTATTGTTTTAAGAAAATAAAATCTTGTTGAATAATGAATTTTTACAAGAATTATTTTCTTTTTATCCTTTTTTTAAAATTTTAATTTGAAAAATTTATTACGTCTTAAATCTTTTTAAAAAATGTTGTATTTCAGCCATTTACATTATATATATATATATATATATATATATATATATATATATATAATATATATATATTATTATTATTATTATTATTATTATTATTATTATTATTATTAATTAAAAACTATATTTACTAATCATAAATAGTAAAGCTTAATACCAGTCATCAAATACCAAAATTTTTAAAAGACTTTTGCCATTTATACTACTTGAGCCTATAGGCAAACATTGGTTGGGTTTATTTATTAGATAAGGCTTGATCAGGTTTATTTTAGAGTTTATACATTGATAGGGTTTATACTCGAGTTTATCTATAAATATTGGTTAAATTTATAGATGAGTATATAAATAAACATTGGTCGCGTTTATTCACAATGTTTGGACTTATGAAGAAGTTGAATTTATACCTGGTGAAAGAGTTTACTTAGTTACCTCCATGAGATCGCTAAAAAAGAGTATATGACATGATGAAAAAGATGCGAGACTTGACGAAAACAAAATTTTATCGTCTAAATGTTCATGTTATTATTAAAAGAGGAAAAATCAAAGTATTTTTGGCGTATTTTTTTACATTTTTTAATCGTTCCGAGCACGTCCGAAATTTTCGTTAAAAATCTTGTTTTTTTTTTTGAGTCAGCAAAATTGACAGATAATCGATTATAGCATCCGTTTTTTTTTACATTTTTTATAAAAAAGATGAAAATTTCACTTTGAAATTCTTTTAAAAATCAATTATCATTTTTTCTAAACTTGTTTTAAGAAAATCAGAAATTATAATGTTTATTTAAAATTGACTTACCTTCTGCGCCGAAAAGATGTAACTTGAAAACAAAACAAAGCAGGTCATAACCTTTCGCGTCACTTGATAGGTGTTGAATGACGTATTGACGGATTTACGTGATCATAATTTGTTCTACGGGAGGCGAAACGGGAAGTTATTTAGATGTAAGTGAACAAATTATTCACCTCTTTATTTTTAAGGAAAACTTTCTAATTTTTTTCTTTTTTTTTTTTGTACTTAGCTTTCACCTTTACGTTTACGATGCTTTATGGAAAATATATTATAAAGAAATTAAAATAAGACTGTTAAGAGTGAGATTAAATTTCATATTTCATAAGAAAAGTATCTAATTAATTTATAGGTACCTTTCTTATGAAATTTTATCAGAAGTGTACATAAAATACTATAATTTTATGTACATTTATTACATTTTACTGTATTATTTGTATTTCCATTCATTTTTATTATTAATTTTGATATTTCATTTATGGAAAAATGTCATAACTGAGATTAAAAATAAGATCATATAAATTTCATAAGATAATACTGATACTTGTAGGTACCCTTCTCAGTTGAAATTGAAAAATCAAATTAACTTCTTCACACTTGTTTCGCAAAAGTAAAGGCCTTAAAAGCGGAGAACAATGCTTAACTCAAATAACGCAACTTAATTGTATTCTGGTTGGTCTTCCGTACTTTATAATTACAGCCCGATTATAAACACAAAATTACTAGCGCGTTGTAAATTGTATCATTTTGACTAATCAGAAGATCCGCAGTAATTAAGAAATGTAATTAATTACATTTCTTAATTACTGCGGATCTTCTGATTAGTCAAAATGATACAATTTACAACGCGCTAAAAAATCTATCTCATAAGGACACTTAGGAAAGCCGATGCGGCTTTTAACTAATTTTATAATATTTAAACAACTTAAATGTAAAAATCTATTATAATTAAAGAAATTACAAATAATTGTATTAAAAATTTTTATATTTTATCGAAAAAATTTTTTTGCTTTCAGAAAATATTGTTCATATTTATAAAAACAACTAAAAGCAAATAAAAGCATTCGAAATTAAATAATATCTTTGTTTTATTGAGTTTTGTATGTTATTAGGTTGGTGCAAAAATAATGACGTATTAATGTCGTTTTTTGACGTATTTTTAACGTCAAAAAACGACATTATTACGTCATTATTTTTGCACCAACCTAATACAATTCAGAGCTGATTTTCGGGTGGGGGATCCAATTAAAAAGAAAAGAAAAATATGAATTGCATTCCTCAAAGCCTTCTGCTTTTAACTATTGTAATCACTAAACTGGATTCGATCGAATTTCTAGCGTTTTCATAAAATTAGTTATGAGGGGGGGGGGTAATAAATATAAAAAAAATATTTCTGCCATGACTCTAATAAAAAAATAAAAACATATTTATAATAATTTCGATCATCTGTGAATAGTTTCCTAAAGTTTCATTAACATCCGACTATTATTTTTATTTTTGCAAGATTTTCCAAATTAATGTGCGTCATAAAATAAACGTGCTAAAAAAAATTGTATGTTATTTTACTAGTTCCGGTGATACAAATAGAAACAAGGGTTTTTTAATCAAAATTTATAGAATGTTCTAAAAAAAAAAGAAAAATTTCTTAAAAATAATTTAAAAAAAGTTTTGTCTTTCCTCTTAATAACATAAGCATTTAGACGATAAAATTTTGTTTTCGTTAAGTTTGGCGTCTTTTTCATCATGCTTTGCTCTTTTTTTAGCGATCTCATAGAGGTACGTAAGTTTTTTACACTAAACGTAAAAAGAACAAGGCCTGGAGAGGAGCTGTAAAGTGCTTGGAAATGAAAATGAATTTGTATTGATTCACCACGGTAATGAATACTGCCAGTGTCACCCTTGTCAAATGACAAAAGTCAACAATGAAGAAGTGCAAGATAATTGTTATGCGATTTCCCGGGGTCAAATCGGGTGGAGAGCTGCTGTTTTTCACGGGAGCATATAGCATTCTGCTACCTACCACTTCCCTTTCAATGTCTATATTTGTGCTGCAAACTTAGCCAAAAGTGGATCACAGAGCCTTGATATTTTTCTCACTTCTCGTCACACACGCAGACGTACACGGTACGTATGAAACATTACAGAACATTACAAGCAACAAAAACTGAAATACAAACATTACAGAATTCTTTCAACCCTCTCGCGGTGAACATTTTGAACGGCAAATTCATTCAACTTTATATGAGCGCAGATAAAAATATTTACTTAGTAAAGACTTTCATTCCAGTCAAAGGGAAGTAACTCTTATTAATTATTCTTATTAATTTATGCTTGTATATCAGTGACATATGTAAATATAAATATTGTTTGTTCTTGTTATAAAAACAGTTTTTCGTGTTGTTTCTCTTGTTTGCTTCTCGTTTTCTTACATATTTGTAAAGTAGAATATGTAATGGTTGATTCAGGCCGTCAATACCGCTACAAGAAAACAAAAATGAAGAAATTGCTAAATGATAAATATTGCATTGTAATTAGTTTTAATTGTATTAGTTTTTAGAATGTTGTAAATATAAAATTATTCTTGTAAATAAATAAACTAATCAATATTATTATTTTACTACCAGTTTTAATCCATCTTATTATTGTTGCCTTTTAGATGAAGTATTTTCACTATTATTATTTTATTACTAGTTTTAATCCATCTTATTATTGTTGCTTTTTATTTGAAGCATTTTCACTATTATTATTTTATTACTAGTTTTAATCCATCTTATTATTGTTGCTTTTTATATGAAGTTTTTTCACTATTATTATTTTATTACTAGTTTTAATCCATCTTATTATTGTTGCTTTTTATATGAAGTTTTTTCACTATTATTATTTTATTACTAGTTTTAATCCATCTTATTATTGTTGCTTTTTATTTGAAGCATTTTCACTATTATTATTTTATTACTAGTTTTAATCCATCTTATTATTCTTGCTTTTTAGATGAAGCATTTTCTCTATTATTATTATTTTATTACTACTTTTAATCCATTTTATTATTGTTGTTTTTATTTAAAGCATTTTCACTATTATTATATTATTGCTAGTTTTAATCCATCTTATTATTGTTGCTTTTTATTTGAAGCATTTTCACTATTATTATTTTATTACTAGTTTTAATCCATCTTATTATTGTTGCTTTTTATTTGAAGCATTTTCACTATTATTATTTTATTACTAGTTTTAATCCATCTTATTATTGTTGCTTTTTAGATGAAGCATTTTCATTATTATTTTATTACTAGTTTTAATCCATCTTATTATTGTTGCTTTTTATTTAAGCATTTTCACTATTATTATTTTATTACTAGTTTTAATCCATCTTATTATTGTTGCCTTTTAGATGAAGCATTTTCACTATTATTATTTTATTACTAGTTTTAATCCATCTTATTATTGTTGCCTTTTAGATGAAGCATTTTCACTATTATTATTTTATTACTAGTTTTAATCCATCTTATTATTGTTGCTTTTTATTTGAAGCATTTTCACTATTATTATTTTATTACTAGTTTTAATCCATCTTATTATTGTTGCCTTTTAGATGAAGCATTTTCACTATTATTATTTTATTACTAGTTTTAATCCATCTTATTATTGTTGCCTTTTAGATGAAGCATTTTCACTATTATTATTTTATTACTAGTTTTAATCCATCTTATTATTGTTGCTTTATAGATGAAGCATTTTCACTATTATTATTTTATTACTAGTTTTCATCCATCTTATTATTGATTCTTTTTAGATGAAGCATTTTCACTATTATTATTTTATTACTAGTTTTAATCCATCTTATTATTGTTGCTTTATAGATGAAGCATTTTCACTATTATTATTTTATTACTAGTTTTAATCCATCTTATTATTGATTCTTTTTAGATGAAGCATTTTCACTATTATTATTTTATTACTAGTTTTAATCCATCTTATTATTGTTGCTTTTTAGATGAAGCATTTACACTATTATTATTTTATTACTAGTTTTAATCCATCTTATTATTGTTGCTTTTTAGATGAAGCATTTTCACTATTATTATTTTATTACTAGTTTTAATCCATCTTATTATTGTTGCTTTTTAGATGAAGCATTTACACTATTATTATTTTATTACTAGTTTTAATCCATCTTATTATTGTTGCTTTTTAGATGAAGCATTTACACTATTATTATTTTATTACTAGTTTTAATCCATCTTATTATTGTTGCTTTTTAGATGAAGCATTTTCACTATTATTATTTTATTACTAGTTTTAATCCATCTTATTATTGTTGCTTTTTAGATGAAGCATTTACACTATTATTATTTTATTACTAGTTTTAATCCATCTTATTATTGTTGCTTTTTAGATGAAGCATTTACAATATTATTATTTTATTACTAGTTTTAATCCATCTTATTATTGTTGCTTTTTAGATGAAGCATTTTCACTATTATTATTTTATTACTAGTTTTAATCCATCTTATTATTGTTGCTTTTTAGATGAAGCATTTACACTATTATTATTTTATTACTAGTTTTAATCCATCTTATTATTGTTGCTTTTTAGATGAAGCATTTTCACTATTATTATTTTATTACTAGTTTTAATCCATCTTATTATTGTTGCTTTTTAGATGAAGCATTTACACTATTATTATTTTATTACTAGTTTTAATCCATCTTATTATTGTTGCTTTTTAGATGAAGCATTTTCACTATTATTACTTTATTACTAGTTTTAATCCATCTTATTATTGTTGCCTTTTAGATGAAGCATTTTCACTATTATTATTTTATTACTAGTTTTAATCCATCTTATTATTGTTGCCTTTTAGATGAAGCATTTTCACTATTATTATTTTATTACTAGTTTTAATCCATCTTATTATTGTTGCTTTTTATTTGAAGCATTTTCACTATTATTATTTTATTACTAGTTTTAATCCATCTTATTATTGTTGCCTTTTAGATGAAGCATTTTCACTATTATTATTTTATTACTAGTTTTAATCCATCTTATTATTGTTGCCTTTTAGATCAAGCATTTTCACTATTATTATTTTATTACTAGTTTTAATCCATCTTATTATTGTTGCTTTTTAGATGAAGCATTTTCACTATTATTATTTTATTACTAGTTTTAAGCCATCTTATTATTGTTGCTTTTTATTTGAAGCATTTTCACTATTATTATTTTATTACTAGTTTTAATCCATCTTATTATTGTTGCTTTTTAGATGAAGCATTTTCACTATTATTATTTTATTACTAGTTTTAACCCATCTTATTATTGTTGCTTTTTAGATGAAGCATTTACACTATTATTATTTTATTACTAGTTTTAATCCATCTTATTATTGTTGCTTTTTAGATGAAGCATTTTCACTATTATTACTTTATTACTAGTTTTAATCCATCTTATTATTGTTGCCTTTTAGATGAAGCATTTTCACTATTATTATTTTATTACTAGTTTTAATCCATCTTATTATTGTTGCCTTTTAGATGAAGCATATTCACTATTATTATTTTATTACTAGTTTTAATCCATCTTATTATTGTTGCCTTTTAGATGAAGCATTTTCACTATTATTATTTTATTACTAGTTTTAATCCATCTTATTATTGTTGCTTTTTATTTGAAGCATTTTCACTATTATTATTTTATTACTAGTTTTAATCCATGTTATTATTGTTGCCTTTTAGATGAAGCATTTTCACGATTATTATTTTATTACTAGTTTTAATCCATCTTATTATTGTTGCCTTTTAGATGAAGCATTTTCACTATTATTATTTTATTACTAGTTTTAATCCATCTTATTATTGTTGCTTTTTAGATGAAGCATTTTCACTATTATTATTTTATTACTAGTTTTAATCCATCTTATTATTGTTGCTTTTTAGATGAAGCATTTTCACTATTATTATTTTATTACTAGTTTTAATCCATCTTATTATTGTTGCTTTTTAGATGAAGCATTTACACTATTATTATTTTATTACTAGTTTTAATCCATCTTATTATTGTTGCTTTTTAGATGAAACATTTTCACTATTATTGCTTTATTACTAGTTTTAATCCATCTTATTATTGTTGCCTTTTAGATGAAGCATTTTCACTATTATTATTTTATTACTAGTTTTAATCCATCTTATTATTGTTGCCTTTTAGATGAAGCATTTTCACTATTATTATTTTATTACTAGTTTTAATCCATCTTATTATTGTTGCTTTTTATTTGAAGCATTTTCACTATTATTATTTTATTACTAGTTTTAATCCATCTTATTATTCTTGCTTTTGAGATGAAGCATTTTCTCTATTATTATTATTTTATTACTACTTTTAATCCATTTTATTATTGTTGTTTTTATTTAAAGCATTTTCACTATTATTATATTATTGCTAGTTTTAATCCATCTTATTATTGTTGCTTTTTATTTGAAGCATTTTCACTATTATTATTTTATTACTAGTTTTAATCCATCTTATTATTGTTGCTTTTTATTTGAAGCATTTTCACTATTATTATTTTATTACTAGTTTTAATCCATCTTATTATTGTTGCTTTTTAGATGAAGCATTTTCATTATTATTTTATTACTAGTTTTAATCCATCTTATTATTGTTGCTTTTTATTTAAGCATTTTCACTATTATTATTTTATTACTAGTTTTAATCCATCTTATTATTGTTGCCTTTTAGATGAAGCATTTTCACTATTATTATTTTATTACTAGTTTTAATCCATCTTATTATTGTTGCCTTTTAGATGAAGCATTTTCACTATTATTATTTTATTACTAGTTTTAATCCATCTTATTATTGTTGCTTTTTATTTGAAGCATTTTCACTATTATTATTTTATTACTAGTTTTAATCCATCTTATTATTGTTGCCTTTTAGATGAAGCATTTTCACTATTATTATTTTATTACTAGTTTTAATCCATCTTATTATTGTTGCCTTTTAGATGAAGCATTTTCACTATTATTATTTTATTACTAGTTTTAATCCATCTTATTATTGTTGCTTTATAGATGAAGCATTTTCACTATTATTATTTTATTACTAGTTTTAATCCATCTTATTATTGATTCTTTTTAGATGAAGCATTTTCACTATTATTATTTTATTACTAGTTTTAATCCATCTTATTATTGTTGCTTTATAGATGAAGCATTTTCACTATTATTATTTTATTACTAGTTTTA
This sequence comes from Acanthosepion lycidas, assembly GCA_963932145.1. NCBI lineage: Eukaryota > Metazoa > Mollusca > Cephalopoda > Sepiida > Sepiidae > Acanthosepion > Acanthosepion lycidas. The sequence goes on along the minus strand of OZ010599.1, from coordinate 90,549,492 downwards.
ATCCATCTTATTATTGATTCTTTTTAGATGAAGCATTTTCACTATTATTATTTTATTACTAGTTTTAATCCATCTTATTATTGTTGCTTTTTAGATGAAGCATTTACACTATTATTATTTTATTACTAGTTTTAATCCATCTTATTATTGTTGCTTTTTAGATGAAGCATTTTCACTATTATTATTTTATTACTAGTTTTAATCCATCTTATTATTGTTGCTTTTTAGATGAAGCATTTACACTATTATTATTTTATTACTAGTTTTAATCCATCTTATTATTGTTGCTTTTTAGATGAAGCATTTACACTATTATTATTTTATTACTAGTTTTAATCCATCTTATTATTGTTGCTTTTTAGATGAAGCATTTTCACTATTATTATTTTATTACTAGTTTTAATCCATCTTATTATTGTTGCTTTTTAGATGAAGCATTTACACTATTATTATTTTATTACTAGTTTTAATCCATCTTATTATTGTTGCTTTTTAGATGAAGCATTTACAATATTATTATTTTATTACTAGTTTTAATCCATCTTATTATTGTTGCTTTTTAGATGAAGCATTTTCACTATTATTATTTTATTACTAGTTTTAATCCATCTTATTATTGTTGCTTTTTAGATGAAGCATTTACACTATTATTATTTTATTACTAGTTTTAATCCATCTTATTATTGTTGCTTTTTAGATGAAGCATTTTCACTATTATTATTTTATTACTAGTTTTAATCCATCTTATTATTGTTGCTTTTTAGATGAAGCATTTACACTATTATTATTTTATTACTAGTTTTAATCCATCTTATTATTGTTGCTTTTTAGATGAAGCATTTTCACTATTATTACTTTATTACTAGTTTTAATCCATCTTATTATTGTTGCCTTTTAGATGAAGCATTTTCACTATTATTATTTTATTACTAGTTTTAATCCATCTTATTATTGTTGCCTTTTAGATGAAGCATTTTCACTATTATTATTTTATTACTAGTTTTAATCCATCTTATTATTGTTGCTTTTTATTTGAAGCATTTTCACTATTATTATTTTATTACTAGTTTTAATCCATCTTATTATTGTTGCCTTTTAGATGAAGCATTTTCACTATTATTATTTTATTACTAGTTTTAATCCATCTTATTATAGTTGCCTTTTAGATCAAGCATTTTCACTATTATTATTTTATTACTAGTTTTAATCCATCTTATTATTGTTGCTTTTTAGATGAAGCATTTTCACTATTATTATTTTATTACTAGTTTTAAGCCATCTTATTATTGTTGCTTTTTATTTGAAGCATTTTCACTATTATTATTTTATTACTAGTTTTAATCCATCTTATTATTGTTGCTTTTTAGATGAAGCATTTTCACTATTATTATTTTATTACTAGTTTTAACCCATCTTATTATTGTTGCTTTTTAGATGAAGCATTTACACTATTATTATTTTACTACTAGTTTTAATCCATCTTATTATTGTTGCTTTTTAGATGAAGCATTTTCACTATTATTACTTTATTACTAGTTTTAATCCATCTTATTATTGTTGCCTTTTAGATGAAGCATTTTCACTATTATTATTTTATTACTAGTTTTAATCCATCTTATTATTGTTGCCTTTTAGATGAAGCATATTCACTATTATTATTTTATTACTAGTTTTAATCCATCTTATTATTGTTGCCTTTTAGATGAAGCATTTTCACTATTATTATTTTATTACTAGTTTTAATCCATCTTATTATTGTTGCTTTTTATTTGAAGCATTTTCACTATTATTATTTTATTACTAGTTTTAATCCATGTTATTATTGTTGCCTTTTAGATGAAGCATTTTCACGATTATTATTTTATTACTAGTTTTAATCCATCTTATTATTGTTGCCTTTTAGATGAAGCATTTTCACTATTATTATTTTATTACTAGTTTTAATCCATCTTATTATTGTTGCTTTTTAGATGAAGCATTTTCACTATTATTACTTTATTACTAGTTTTAATCCATCTTATTATTGTTGCTTTTTAGATGAAGCATTTTCACTATTATTATTTTATTACTAGTTTTAATCCATCTTATTATTGTTGCTTTTTAGATGAAGCATTTACACTATTATTATTTTATTACTAGTTTTAATCCATCTTATTATTGTTGCTTTTTAGATGAAACATTTTCACTATTATTGCTTTATTACTAGTTTTAATCCATCTTATTATTGTTGCCTTTTAGATGAAGCATTTTCACTATTATTATTTTATTACTAGTTTTAATCCATCTTATTATTGTTGCCTTTTAGATGAAGCATTTTCACTATTATTATTTTATTACTAGTTTTAATCCATCTTATTATTGTTGCTTTTTATTTGAAGCATTTTCACTATTATTATTTTATTACTAGTTTTAATCCATCTTATTATTGTTGCCTTTTAGATGAAGCATTTTCACTATTATTATTTTATTACTAGTTTTAATCCATCTTATTATTGTTACCTTTTAGATGAAGCATTTTCACTATTATTATTTTATTACTAGTTTTAATCCATCTTATTATTGTTGCTTTTTATTTGAAGCATTTTCACTATTATTATTTTATTACTAGTTTTAATCCATCTTATTATTGTTGCTTTTTAGATGAAGCATTTACACTATTATTATTTTATTACTAGTTTTAATCCATCTTATTATTGTTGCCTTTTAGATGAAGCATTTTCACTATTATTATTTTATTACTAGTTTTAATCCATCTTATTATTGTTGCTTTTTAGATGAAGCATTTACACTATTATTATTTTATTACTAGTTTTAATCCATCTTATTATTGTTGCTTTTTAGATGAAGCATTTACACTATTATTATTTTATTACTAGTTTTAATCCATCTTATTATCGTTGCTTTTTAGATGAAGCATTTTCACTATTATTACGTTATTACTAGTTTTAATCCATCTTATTATTGTTGCCTTTTAGATGAAGCATTTTCACTATTATTATTTTATTACTAGTTTTAATCCATCTTATTATTGTTGCCTTTTAGATGAAGGATTTTCACTATTATTATTTTATTACTAGTTTTAATCCATCTTATTATTGTTGCTTTTTATTTGAAGCATTTTCACTATTATTATTTTATTACTAGTTTTAATCCATCTTATTATTGTTGCCTTTTAGATGAAGCATTTTCACTATTATTATTTTATTACTAGTTTTAATCCATCTTATTATTGTTGCCTTTTAGATGAAGCATTTTCACTATTATTATTTTATTACTAGTTTTAATCCATCTTATTATTGTTGCTTTTTATTTGAAGCATTTTCACTATTATTATTTTATTACTAGTTTTAATCCATCTTATTATTGTTGCTTTTAAGATGAAGCATTTTCACTATTATTACTTTATTACTAGTTTTAATCCATCTTATTATTGTTGCCTTTTAGATGAAGCATTTTCACTATTATTATTTTATTACTAGTTTTAATCCATCTTATTATTGTTGCCTTTTAGATGAAGCATTTTCACTATTATTATTTTATTACTAGTTTTAATCCATCTTATTATTGTTGCCTTTTAGATGAAGCATTTTCACTATTATTATTTTATTACTAGTTTTAATCCATCTTATTATTGTTGCTTTTTATTTGAAGCATTTTCACTATTATTATTTTATTACTAGTTTTAATCCATCTTATTATTGTTGCTTTTTATTTGAAGCATTTTCACTATTATTATTTTATTACTAGTTTTAATCCATCTTATTATTGTTGCTTTTTAGATGAAGCATTTTCACTATTATTAATTTATTACTAGTTTTAATCCATCTTATTATTGTTGCCTTTTAGATGAAGCATTTTCACTATTATTATTTTATTACTAGTTTTAATCCATCTTATTATTGTTGCTTTTAAGATGAAGCATTTTCACTATTATTACTTTATTACTAGTTTTAATCCATCTTATTATTGTTGCCTTTTAGATGAAGCATTTTCACTATTATTATTTTATTACTAGTTTTAATCCATCTTATTATTGTTGCCTTTTAGATGAAGCATTTTCACTATTATTATTTTATTACTAGTTTTAATCCATCTTATTATTGTTGCCTTTTAGATGAAGCATTTTCACTATTATTATTTTATTACTAGTTTTAATCCATCTTATTATTGTTGCTTTTAAGATGAAGCATTTTCACTATTATTACTTTATTACTAGTTTTAATCCATCTTATTATTGTTGCCTTTTAGATGAAGCATTTTCACTATTATTATTTTATTACTAGTTTTAATCCATCTTATTATTGTTGCCTTTTAGATGAAGCATTTTCACTATTATTATTTTATTACTAGTTTTAATCCATCTTATTATTGTTGCTTTTAAGATGAAGCATTTTCACTATTATTACTTTATTACTAGTTTTAATCCATCTTATTATTGTTGCCTTTTAGATGAAGCATTTTCACTATTATTATTTTATTACTAGTTTTAATCCATCTTATTATTGTTGCCTTTTAGATGAAGCATTTTCACTATTATTATTTTATTACTAGTTTTAATCCATCTTATTATTGTTGCTTTTTATTTGAAGCATTTTCACTATTATTATTTTATTACTAGTTTTAATCCATCTTATTATTGTTGCCTTTTAGATGAAGCATTTTCACTATTATTATTTTATTACTAGTTTTAATCCATCTTATTATTGTTGCCTTTTAGATCAAGCATTTTCACTATTATTATTTTATTACTAGTTTTAATCCATCTTATTATTGTTGCTTTTTAGATGAAGCATTTTCACTATTATTATTTTATTACTAGTTTTAAGCCATCTTATTATTGTTGCTTTTTATTTGAAGCATTTTCACTATTATTATTTTATTACTAGTTTTAATCCATCTTATTATTGTTGCCTTTTAGATGAAGCATTTTCACGATTATTATTTTATTACTAGTTTTAATCCATCTTATTATTGTTGCCTTTTAGATGAAGCATTTTCACTATTATTATTTTATTACTAGTTTTAATCCATCTTATTATTGTTGCTTTTTAGATGAAGCATTTTCACTATTATTATTTTATTACTAGTTTTAATCCATCTTATTATTGTTGCTTTTTAGATGAAGCATTTTCACTATTATTATTTTATTACTAGTTTTAATCCATCTTATTATTGTTGCTTTTTAGATGAAGCATTTACACTATTATTATTTTATTACTAGTTTTAATCCATCTTATTATTGTTGCTTTTTAGATGAAACATTTTCACTATTATTGCTTTATTACTAGTTTTAATCCATCTTATTATTGTTGCCTTTTAGATGAAGCATTTTCACTATTATTATTTTATTACTAGTTTTAATCCATCTTATTATTGTTGCCTTTTAGATGAAGCATTTTCACTATTATTATTTTATTACTAGTTTTAATCCATCTTATTATTGTTGCTTTTTATTTGAAGCATTTTCACTATTATTATTTTATTACTAGTTTTAATCCATCTTATTATTGTTGCCTTTTAGATGAAGCATTTTCACTATTATTATTTTATTACTAGTTTTAATCCATCTTATTATTGTTGCCTTTTAGATCAAGCATTTTCACTATTATTATTTTATTACTAGTTTTAATCCATCTTATTATTGTTGCTTTTTATTTGAAGCATTTTCACTATTATTATTTTATTACTAGTTTTAATCCATCTTATTATTGTTGGTTTTTAGATGAAGCATTTACACTATTATTATTTTATTACTAGTTTTAATCCATCTTATTATTGTTGCCTTTTAGATGAAGCATTTTCACTATTATTATTTTATTACTAGTTTTAATCCATCTTATTATTGTTGCTTTTTAGATGAAGCATTTACACTATTATTATTTTATTACTAGTTTTAATCCATCTTATTATTGTTGCTTTTTAGATGAAGCATTTACACTATTATTATTTTATTACTAGTTTTAATCCATCTTATTATCGTTGCTTTTTAGATGAAGCATTTTCACTATTATTACGTTATTACTAGTTTTAATCCATCTTATTATTGTTGCCTTTTAGATGAAGCATTTTCACTATTATTATTTTATTACTAGTTTTAATCCATCTTATTATTGTTGCCTTTTAGATGAAGGATTTTCACTATTATTATTTTATTACTAGTTTTAATCCATCTTATTATTGTTGCTTTTTATTTGAAGCATTTTCACTATTATTATTTTATTACTAGTTTTAATCCATCTTATTATTGTTGCCTTTTAGATGAAGCATTTTCACTATTATTATTTTATTACTAGTTTTAATCCATCTTATTATTGTTGCCTTTTAGATGAAGCATTTTCACTATTATTATTTTATTACTAGTTTTAATCCATCTTATTATTGTTGCTTTTTATTTGAAGCATTTTCACTATTATTATTTTATTACTAGTTTTAATCCATCTTATTATTGTTGCTTTTAAGATGAAGCATTTTCACTATTATTACTTTATTACTAGTTTTAATCCATCTTATTATTGTTGCCTTTTAGGTGAAGCATTTTCACTATTATTATTTTATTACTAGTTTTAATCCATCTTATTATTGTTGCCTTTTAGATGAAGCATTTTCACTATTATTATTTTATTACTAGTTTTAATCCATCTTATTATTGTTGCCTTTTAGATGAAGCATTTTCACTATTATTATTTTATTACTAGTTTTAATCCATCTTATTATTGTTGCTTTTTATTTGAAGCATTTTCACTATTATTATTTTATTACTAGTTTTAATCCATCTTATTATTGTTGCTTTTTATTTGAAGCATTTTCACTATTATTATTTTATTACTAGTTTTAATCCATCTTATTATTGTTGCTTTTTAGATGAAGCATTTTCACTATTATTAATTTATTACTAGTTTTAATCCATCTTATTATTGTTGCCTTTTAGATGAAGCATTTTCACTATTATTATTTTATTACTAGTTTTAATCCATCTTATTATTGTTGCTTTTAAGATGAAGCATTTTCACTATTATTACTTTATTACTAGTTATAATCCATCTTATTATTGTTGCCTTTTAGATGAAGCATTTTCACTATTATTATTTTATTACTAGTTTTAATCCATCTTATTATTGTTGCCTTTTAGATGAAGCATTTTCACTATTATTATTTTATTACTAGTTTTAATCCATCTTATTATTGTTGCCTTTTAGATGAAGCATTTTCACTATTATTATTTTATTACTAGTTTTAATCCATCTTATTATTGTTGCTTTTAAGATGAAGCATTTTCACTATTATTACTTTATTACTAGTTTTAATCCATCTTATTATTGTTGCCTTTTAGATGAAGCATTTTCACTATTATTATTTTATTACTAGTTTTAATCCATCTTATTATTGTTGCCTTTTAGATGAAGCATTTTCACTATTATTATTTTATTACTAGTTTTAATCCATCTTATTATTGTTGCTTTTAAGATGAAGCATTTTCACTATTATTACTTTATTACTAGTTTTAATCCATCTTATTATTGTTGCCTTTTAGATGAAGTATTTTCACTATTATTATTTTATTACTAGTTTTAATCCATCTTATTATTGTTGCCTTTTAGATAAAGCATTTTCACTATTATTATTTTATTACTAGTTTTAATCCATCTTATTATTGTTGCTTTTTATTTGAAGCATTTTCACTATTATTATTTTATTACTAGTTTTAATCCATCTTATTATTGTTGCCTTTTAGATGAAGCATTTTCACTATTATTATTTTATTACTAGTTTTAATCCATCTTATTATTGTTGCCTTTTAGATCAAGCATTTTCACTATTATTATTTTATTACTAGTTTTAATCCATCTTATTATTGTTGCTTTTTAGATGAAGCATTTTCACTATTATTATTTTATTACTAGTTTTAAGCCATCTTATTATTGTTGCTTTTTATTTGAAGCATTTTCACTATTATTATTTTATTACTAGTTTTAATCCATCTTATTATTGTTGCTTTTTAGATGAAGCATTTACACTATTATTATTTTATTACTAGTTTTAATCCATCTTATTATTGTTGCTTTTTAGATGAAGCATTTTCACTATTATTACTTTATTACTAGTTTTAATCCATCTTATTATTGTTGCCTTTTAGATGAAGCATTTTCACTATTATTATTTTATTACTAGTTTTAATCCATCTTATTATTGTTGCCTTTTAGATGAAGCATATTCACTATTATTATTTTATTACTAGTTTTAATCCATCTTATTATTGTTGCCTTTTAGATGAAGCATTTTCACTATTATTATTTTATTACTAGTTTTAATCCATCTTATTATTGTTGCTTTTTATTTGAAGCATTTTCACTATTATTATTTTATTACTAGTTTTAATCCATCTTATTATTGTTGCCTTTTAGATGAAGCATTTTCACTATTATTATTTTATTACTAGTTTTAATCCATCTTATTATTGTTGCCTTTTAGATGAAGCATTTTCACTATTATTATTTTATTACTAGTTTTAATCCATCTTATTATTGTTGCTTTTTATTTGAAGCATTTTCACTATTATTATTTTATTACTAGTTTTAATCCATCTTATTATTGTTGCCTTTTAGATGAAGCATTTTCACTATTATTATTTTATTACTAGTTTTAATCCATCTTATTATTGTTGCCTTTTAGATGAAGCATTTTCACTATTATTATTTTATTACTAGTTTTAATACATCTTATTATTGTTGCTTTTTATTTGAAGCATTTTCACTATTATTATTTTATTACTAGTTTTAATCCATCTTATTATTGTTGCCTTTTAGATGAAGCATTTTCACTATTATTATTTTATTACTAGTTTTAATCCATCTTATTATTGTTGCCTTTTAGATGAAGCATTTTCACTATTATTATTTTATTACTAGTTTTAATCCATCTTATTATTGTTGCTTTTTATTTGAAGCATTTTCACTATTATTATTTTATTACTAGTTTTAATCCATCTTATTATTGTTGCTTTTTAGATGAAGCATTTACACTATTATTATTTTATTACTAGTTTTAATCCATCTTATTATTGTTGCCTTTTAGATGAAGCATTTTCACTATTATTATTTTATTACTAGTTTTAATCCATCTTATTATTGTTGCTTTTTAGATGAAGCATTTACACTATTATTATTTTATTACTAGTTTTAATCCATCTTATTATTGTTGCTTTTTAGATGAAGCATTTACACTATTATTATTTTATTACTAGTTTTAATCCATCTTATTATCGTTGCTTTTTAGATGAAGCATTTTCACTATTATTACGTTATTACTAGTTTTAATCCATCTTATTATTGTTGCCTTTTAGATGAAGCATTTTCACTATTATTATTTTATTACTAGTTTTAATCCATCTTATTATTGTTGCCTTTTAGATGAAGCATTTTCACTATTATTATTTTATTACTAGTTTCAATCCATCTTATTATTGTTGCTTTTTATTTGAAGCATTTTCACTATTATTATTTTATTACTAGTTTTAATCCATCTTATTATTGTTGCCTTTTAGATGAAGCATTTTCACTATTATTATTTTATTACTAGTTTTAATCCATCTTATTATTGTTGCCTTTTAGATGAAGCATTTTCACTATTATTATTTTATTACTAGTTTTAATCCATCTTATTATTGTTGCTTTTTATTTGAAGCATTTTCACTATTATTATTTTATTACTAGTTTTAATCCATCTTATTATTGTTGCTTTTAAGATGAAGCATTTTCACTATTATTACTTTATTACTAGTTTTAATCCATCTTATTATTGTTGCCTTTTAGATGAAGCATTTTCACTATTATTATTTTATTACTAGTTTTAATCCATCTTATTATTGTTGCCTTTTAGATGAAGCATTTTCACTATTATTATTTTATTACTAGTTTTAATCCATCTTATTATTGTTGCCTTTTAGATGAAGCATTTTCACTATTATTATTTTATTACTAGTTTTAATCCATCTTATTATTGTTGCTTTTTATTTGAAGCATTTTCACTATTATTATTTTATTACTAGTTTTAATCCATCTTATTATTGTTGCTTTTTATTTGAAGCATTTTCACTATTATTATTTTATTACTAGTTTTAATCCATCTTATTATTGTTGCTTTTTAGATGAAGCATTTTCACTATTATTACTTTATTACTAGTTTTAATCCATCTTATTATTGTTGCCTTTTAGATGAAGCATTTTCTCTATTATTATTTTATTACTAGTTTTAATCCATCTTATTATTGTTGCTTTTAAGATGAAGCATTTTCACTATTATTACTTTATTACTAGTTTTAATCCATCTTATTATTGTTGCCTTTTAGATGAAGCATTTTCACTATTATTATTTTATTACTAGTTTTAATCCATCTTATTATTGTTGCCTTTTAGATGAAGCATTTTCACTATTATTATTTTATTACTAGTTTTAATCCATCTTATTATTGTTGCCTTTTAGATGAAGCATTTTCACTATTATTATTTTATTACTAGTTTTAATCCATCTTATTATTGTTGCTTTTAAGATGAAGCATTTTCACTATTATTACTTTATTACTAGTTTTAATCCATCTTATTATTGTTGCCTTTTAGATGAAGCATTTTCACTATTATTATTTTATTACTAGTTTTAATCCATCTTATTATTGTTGCCTTTTAGATGAAGCATTTTCACTATTATTATTTTATTACTAGTTTTAATCCATCTTATTATTGTTGCTTTTAAGATGAAGCATTTTAACTATTATTACTTTATTACTAGTTTTAATCCATCTTATTATTGTTGCCTTTTAGATGAAGCATTTTCACTATTATTATTTTATTACTAGTTTTAATCCATCTTATTATTGTTGCCTTTTAGATGAAGCATTTTCACTATTATTATTTTATTACTAGTTTTAATCCATCTTATTATTGTTGCCTTTTAGATGAAGCATTTTCACTATTATTATTTTATTACTAGTTTTAATCCATCTTATTATTGTTGCTTTTAAGATGAAGCATTTTCACTATTATTACTTTATTACTAGTTTTAATCCATCTTATTATTGTTGCCTTTTAGATGAAGCATTTTCACTATTATTATTTTATTACTAGTTTTAATCCATCTTATTATTGTTGCCTTTTAGATGAAGCATTTTCACTATTATTATTTTATTACTAGTTTTAATCCATCTTATTATTGTTGCTTTTAAGATGAAGCATTTTCACTATTATTACTTTATTACTAGTTTTAATCCATCTTATTATTGTTGCCTTTTAGATGAAGCATTTTCACTATTATTACTTTATTACTAGTTTTAATCCATCTTATTATTGTTGCCTTTTAGATGAAGCATTTTCACTATTATTATTTTATTACTAGTTTTAATCCATCTTATTATTGTTGCCTTTTAGATGAAGCATTTTCACTATTATTATTTTATTACTAGTTTTAATCCATCTTATTATTGTTGCTTTTAAGATGAAGCATTTTCACTATTATTACTTTATTACTAGTTTTAATCCATCTTATTATTGTTGCCTTTTAGATGAAGCATTTTCACTATTATTATTTTATTACTAGTTTTAATCCATCTTATTATTGTTGCCTTTTAGATGAAGCATTTTCACTATTATTATTTTATTACTAGTTTTAATCCATCTTATTATTGTTGCTTTTAAGATGAAGCATTTTCACTATTATTACTTTATTACTAGTTTTAATCCATCTTATTATTGTTGCCTTTTAGATGAAGCATTTTCACTATTATTATTTTATTACTAGTTTTAATCCATCTTATTATTGTTGCCTTTTAGATGAAGCATTTTCACTATTATTATTTTATTACTAGTTTTAATCCATCTTATTATTGTTGCCTTTTAGATGAAGCATTTTCACTATTATTATTTTATTACTAGTTTTAATCCATCTTATTATTGTTGCTTTTTATTTGAAGCATTTTCACTATTATTATTTTATTACTAGTTTTAATCCATCTTATTATTGTTGCCTTTTAGATGAAGCATTTTCACTATTATTATTTTATTACTAGTTTTAATCCATCTTATTATTGTTGCCTTTTAGATGAAGCATTTTCACTATTATTATTTTATTACTAGTTTTAATCCATCTTATTATTGTTGCTTTTTATTTGAAGCATTTTCACTATTATTATTTTATTACTAGTTTTAATCCATCTTATTATTGTTGCTTTTTAGATGAAGCATTTACACTATTATTATTTTATTACTAGTTTTAATCCATCTTATTATTGTTGCCTTTTAGATGAAGCATTTTCACTATTATTATTTTATTACTAGTTTTAATCCATCTTATTATTGTTGCTTTTTAGATGAAGCATTTACACTATTATTATTTTATTACTAGTTTTAATCCATCTTATTATTGTTGCTTTTTAGATGAAGCATTTACACTATTATTATTTTATTACTAGTTTTAATCCATCTTATTATCGTTGCTTTTTAGATGAAGCATTTTCACTATTATTACGTTATTACTAGTTTTAATCCATCTTATTATTGTTGCCTTTTAGATGAAGCATTTTCACTATTATTATTTTATTACTAGTTTTAATCCATCTTATTATTGTTGCCTTTTAGATGAAGCATTTTCACTATTATTATTTTATTACTAGTTTCAATCCATCTTATTATTGTTGCTTTTTATTTGAAGCATTTTCACTATTATTATTTTATTACTAGTTTTAATCCATCTTATTATTGTTGCCTTTTAGATGAAGCATTTTCACTATTATTATTTTATTACTAGTTTTAATCCATCTTATTATTGTTGCCTTTTAGATGAAGCATTTTCACTATTATTATTTTATTACTAGTTTTAATCCATCTTATTATTGTTGCTTTTTATTTGAAGCATTTTCACTATTATTATTTTATTACTAGTTTTAATCCATCTTATTATTGTTGCTTTTAAGATGAAGCATTTTCACTATTATTACTTTATTACTAGTTTTAATCCATCTTATTATTGTTGCCTTTTAGATGAAGCATTTTCACTATTATTATTTTATTACTAGTTTTAATCCATCTTATTATTGTTGCCTTTTAGATGAAGCATTTTCACTATTATTATTTTATTACTAGTTTTAATCCATCTTATTATTGTTGCCTTTTAGATGAAGCATTTTCACTATTATTATTTTATTACTAGTTTTAATCCATCTTATTATTGTTGCTTTTTATTTGAAGCATTTTCACTATTATTATTTTATTACTAGTTTTAATCCATCTTATTATTGTTGCTTTTTATTTGAAGCATTTTCACTATTATTATTTTATTACTAGTTTTAATCCATCTTATTATTGTTGCTTTTTAGATGAAGCATTTTCACTATTATTACTTTATTACTAGTTTTAATCCATCTTATTATTGTTGCCTTTTAGATGAAGCATTTTCACTATTATTATTTTATTACTAGTTTTAATCCATCTTATTATTGTTGCTTTTAAGATGAAGCATTTTCACTATTATTACTTTATTACTAGTTTTAATCCATCTTATTATTGTTGCCTTTTAGATGAAGCATTTTCACTATTATTATTTTATTACTAGTTTTAATCCATCTTATTATTGTTGCCTTTTAGATGAAGCATTTTCACTATTATTATTTTATTACTAGTTTTAATCCATCTTATTATTGTTGCCTTTTAGATGAAGCATTTTCACTATTATTATTTTATTACTAGTTTTAATCCATCTTATTATTGTTGCTTTTAAGATGAAGCATTTTCACTATTATTACTTTATTACTAGTTTTAATCCATCTTATTATTGTTGCCTTTTAGATGAAGCATTTTCACTATTATTATTTTATTACTAGTTTTAATCCATCTTATTATTGTTGCCTTTTAGATGAAGCATTTTCACTATTATTATTTTATTACTAGTTTTAATCCATCTTATTATTGTTGCTTTTAAGATGAAGCATTTTCACTATTATTACTTTATTACTAGTTTTAATCCATCTTATTATTGTTGCCTTTTAGATGAAGCATTTTCACTATTATTATTTTATTACTAGTTTTAATCCATCTTATTATTGTTGCCTTTTAGATGAAGCATTTTCACTATTATTATTTTATTACTAGTTTTAATCCATCTTATTATTGTTGCCTTTTAGATGAAGCATTTTCACTATTATTATTTTATTACTAGTTTTAATCCATCTTATTATTGTTGCCTTTTAGATGAAGCATTTTCACTATTATTATTTTATTACTAGTTTCAATCCATCTTATTATTGTTGCTTTTTATTTGAAGCATTTTCACTATTATTATTTTATTACTAGTTTTAATCCATCTTATTATTGTTGCCTTTTAGATGAAGCATTTTCACTATTATTATTTTATTACTAGTTTTAATCCATCTTATTATTGTTGCCTTTTAGATGAAGCATTTTCACTATTATTATTTTATTACTAGTTTTAATCCATCTTATTATTGTTGCTTTTTATTTGAAGCATTTTCACTATTATTATTTTATTACTAGTTTTAATCCATCTTATTATTGTTGCTTTTAAGATGAAGCATTTTCACTATTATTACTTTATTACTAGTTTTAATCCATCTTATTATTGTTGCCTTTTAGATGAAGCATTTTCACTATTATTACTTTATTACTAGTTTTAATCCATCTTATTATTGTTGCCTTTTAGATGAAGCATTTTCACTATTATTATTTTATTACTAGTTTTAATCCATCTTATTATTGTTGCCTTTTAGATGAAGCATTTTCACTATTATTATTTTATTACTAGTTTTAATCCATCTTATTATTGTTGCCTTTTAGATGAAGCATTTTCACTATTATTATTTTATTACTAGTTTTAATCCATCTTATTATTGTTGCTTTTAAGATGAAGCATTTTCACTATTATTACTTTATTACTAGTTTTAATCCATCTTATTATTGTTGCCTTTTAGATGAAGCATTTTCACTATTATTATTTTATTACTAGTTTTAATCCATCTTATTATTGTTGCCTTTTAGATGAAGCATTTTCACTATTATTATTTTATTACTAGTTTTAATCCATCTTATTATTGTTGCTTTTAAGATGAAGCATTTTAACTATTATTACTTTATTACTAGTTTTAATCCATCTTATTATTGTTGCCTTTTAGATGAAGCATTTTCACTATTATTATTTTATTACTAGTTTTAATCCATCTTATTATTGTTGCCTTTTAGATGAAGCATTTTCACTATTATTATTTTATTACTAGTTTTAATCCATCTTATTATTGTTGCCTTTTAGATGAAGCATTTTCACTATTATTATTTTATTACTAGTTTTAATCCATCTTATTATTGTTGCTTTTAAGATGAAGCATTTTCACTATTATTACTTTATTACTAGTTTTAATCCATCTTATTATTGTTGCCTTTTAGATGAAGCATTTTCACTATTATTATTTTATTACTAGTTTTAATCCATCTTATTATTGTTGCCTTTTAGATGAAGCATTTTCACTATTATTATTTTATTACTAGTTTTAATCCATCTTATTATTGTTGCTTTTAAGATGAAGCATTTTCACTATTATTACTTTATTACTAGTTTTAATCCATCTTATTATTGTTGCCTTTTAGATGAAGCATTTTCACTATTATTACTTTATTACTAGTTTTAATCCATCTTATTATTGTTGCCTTTTAGATGAAGCATTTTCACTATTATTATTTTATTACTAGTTTTAATCCATCTTATTATTGTTGCCTTTTAGATGAAGCATTTTCACTATTATTATTTTATTACTAGTTTTAATCCATCTTATTATTGTTGCTTTTAAGATGAAGCATTTTCACTATTATTACTTTATTACTAGTTTTAATCCATCTTATTATTGTTGCCTTTTAGATGAAGCATTTTCACTATTATTATTTTATTACTAGTTTTAATCCATCTTATTATTGTTGCCTTTTAGATGAAGCATTTTCACTATTATTATTTTATTACTAGTTTTAATCCATCTTATTATTGTTGCTTTTAAGATGAAGCATTTTCACTATTATTACTTTATTACTAGTTTTAATCCATCTTATTATTGTTGCCTTTTAGATGAAGCATTTTCACTATTATTATTTTATTACTAGTTTTAATCCATCTTATTATTGTTGCCTTTTAGATGAAGCATTTTCACTATTATTATTTTATTACTAGTTTTAATCCATCTTATTATTGTTGCCTTTTAGATGAAGCATTTTCACTATTATTATTTTATTACTAGTTTTAATCCATCTTATTATTGTTGCTTTTTATTTGAAGCATTTTCACTATTATTATTTTATTACTAGTTTTAATCCATCTTATTATTGTTGCCTTTTAGATGAAGCATTTTCACTATTATTATTTTATTACTAGTTTTAATCCATCTTATTATTGTTGCCTTTTAGATGAAGCATTTTCACTATTATTATTTTATTACTAGTTTTAATCCATCTTATTATTGTTGCTTTTTATTTGAAGCATTTTCACTATTATTATTTTATTACTAGTTTTAATCCATCTTATTATTGTTGCTTTTTAGATGAAGCATTTACACTATTATTATTTTATTACTAGTTTTAATCCATCTTATTATTGTTGCCTTTTAGATGAAGCATTTTCACTATTATTATTTTATTACTAGTTTTAATCCATCTTATTATTGTTGCTTTTTAGATGAAGCATTTACACTATTATTATTTTATTACTAGTTTTAATCCATCTTATTATTGTTGCTTTTTAGATGAAGCATTTACACTATTATTATTTTATTACTAGTTTTAATCCATCTTATTATCGTTGCTTTTTAGATGAAGCATTTTCACTATTATTACGTTATTACTAGTTTTAATCCATCTTATTATTGTTGCCTTTTAGATGAAGCATTTTCACTATTATTATTTTATTACTAGTTTTAATCCATCTTATTATTGTTGCCTTTTAGATGAAGCATTTTCACTATTATTATTTTATTACTAGTTTCAATCCATCTTATTATTGTTGCTTTTTATTTGAAGCATTTTCACTATTATTATTTTATTACTAGTTTTAATCCATCTTATTATTGTTGCCTTTTAGATGAAGCATTTTCACTATTATTATTTTATTACTAGTTTTAATCCATCTTATTATTGTTGCCTTTTAGATGAAGCATTTTCACTATTATTATTTTATTACTAGTTTTAATCCATCTTATTATTGTTGCTTTTTATTTGAAGCATTTTCACTATTATTATTTTATTACTAGTTTTAATCCATCTTATTATTGTTGCTTTTAAGATGAAGCATTTTCACTATTATTACTTTATTACTAGTTTTAATCCATCTTATTATTGTTGCCTTTTAGATGAAGCATTTTCACTATTATTATTTTATTACTAGTTTTAATCCATCTTATTATTGTTGCCTTTTAGATGAAGCATTTTCACTATTATTATTTTATTACTAGTTTTAATCCATCTTATTATTGTTGCCTTTTAGATGAAGCATTTTCACTATTATTATTTTATTACTAGTTTTAATCCATCTTATTATTGTTGCTTTTTATTTGAAGCATTTTCACTATTATTATTTTATTACTAGTTTTAATCCATCTTATTATTGTTGCTTTTTATTTGAAGCATTTTCACTATTATTATTTTATTACTAGTTTTAATCCATCTTATTATTGTTGCTTTTTAGATGAAGCATTTTCACTATTATTACTTTATTACTAGTTTTAATCCATCTTATTATTGTTGCCTTTTAGATGAAGCATTTTCACTATTATTATTTTATTACTAGTTTTAATCCATCTTATTATTGTTGCTTTTAAGATGAAGCATTTTCACTATTATTACTTTATTACTAGTTTTAATCCATCTTATTATTGTTGCCTTTTAGATGAAGCATTTTCACTATTATTATTTTATTACTAGTTTTAATCCATCTTATTATTGTTGCCTTTTAGATGAAGCATTTTCACTATTATTATTTTATTACTAGTTTTAATCCATCTTATTATTGTTGCCTTTTAGATGAAGCATTTTCACTATTATTATTTTATTACTAGTTTTAATCCATCTTATTATTGTTGCTTTTAAGATGAAGCATTTTCACTATTATTACTTTATTACTAGTTTTAATCCATCTTATTATTGTTGCCTTTTAGATGAAGCATTTTCACTATTATTATTTTATTACTAGTTTTAATCCATCTTATTATTGTTGCCTTTTAGATGAAGCATTTTCACTATTATTATTTTATTACTAGTTTTAATCCATCTTATTATTGTTGCTTTTAAGATGAAGCATTTTCACTATTATTACTTTATTACTAGTTTTAATCCATCTTATTATTGTTGCCTTTTAGATGAAGCATTTTCACTATTATTATTTTATTACTAGTTTTAATCCATCTTATTATTGTTGCCTTTTAGATGAAGCATTTTCACTATTATTATTTTATTACTAGTTTTAATCCATCTTATTATTGTTGCCTTTTAGATGAAGCATTTTCACTATTATTATTTTATTACTAGTTTTAATCCATCTTATTATTGTTGCCTTTTAGATGAAGCATTTTCACTATTATTATTTTATTACTAGTT
This sequence comes from Acanthosepion lycidas, assembly GCA_963932145.1. NCBI lineage: Eukaryota > Metazoa > Mollusca > Cephalopoda > Sepiida > Sepiidae > Acanthosepion > Acanthosepion lycidas. The sequence continues at coordinate 90,530,869 of OZ010599.1, read as the reverse complement.
TCAATCCATCTTATTATTGTTGCTTTTTATTTGAAGCATTTTCACTATTATTATTTTATTACTAGTTTTAATCCATCTTATTATTGTTGCCTTTTAGATGAAGCATTTTCACTATTATTATTTTATTACTAGTTTTAATCCATCTTATTATTGTTGCCTTTTAGATGAAGCATTTTCACTATTATTATTTTATTACTAGTTTTAATCCATCTTATTATTGTTGCTTTTTATTTGAAGCATTTTCACTATTATTATTTTATTACTAGTTTTAATCCATCTTATTATTGTTGCTTTTAAGATGAAGCATTTTCACTATTATTACTTTATTACTAGTTTTAATCCATCTTATTATTGTTGCCTTTTAGATGAAGCATTTTCACTATTATTATTTTATTACTAGTTTTAATCCATCTTATTATTGTTGCCTTTTAGATGAAGCATTTTCACTATTATTATTTTATTACTAGTTTTAATCCATCTTATTATTGTTGCCTTTTAGATGAAGCATTTTCACTATTATTATTTTATTACTAGTTTTAATCCATCTTATTATTGTTGGTTTTTATTTGAAGCATTTTCACTATTATTATTTTATTACTAGTTTTAATCCATCTTATTATTGTTGCTTTTTATTTGAAGCATTTTCACTATTATTATTTTATTACTAGTTTTAATCCATCTTATTATTGTTGCTTTTTAGATGAAGCATTTTCACTATTATTACTTTATTACTAGTTTTAATCCATCTTATTATTGTTGCCTTTTAGATGAAGCATTTTCACTATTATTATTTTATTACTAGTTTTAATCCATCTTATTATTGTTGCTTTTAAGATGAAGCATTTTCACTATTATCACTTTATTACTAGTTTTAATCCATCTTATTATTGTTGCCTTTTAGATGAAGCATTTTCACTATTATTATTTTATTACTAGTTTTAATCCATCTTATTATTGTTGCCTTTTAGATGAAGCATTTTCACTATTATTATTTTATTACTAGTTTTAATCCATCTTATTATTGTTGCTTTTAAGATGAAGCATTTTCACTATTATTACTTTATTACTAGTTTTAATCCATCTTATTATTGTTGCCTTTTAGATGAAGCATTTTCACTATTATTATTTTATTACTAGTTTTAATCCATCTTATTATTGTTGCCTTTTAGATGAAGCATTTTCACTATTATTATTTTATTACTAGTTTTAATCCATCTTATTATTGTTGCCTTTTAGATGAAGCATTTTCACTATTATTATTTTATTACTAGTTTTAATCCATCTTATTATTGTTGCCTTTTAGATGAAGCATTTTCACTATTATTATTTTATTACTAGTTTTAATCCATCTTATTATTGTTGCCTTTTAGATGAAGCATTTTCACTATTATTATTTTATTACTAGTTTTAATCCATCTTATTATTGTTGCCTTTTAGATGAAGCATTTTCACTATTATTATTTTATTACTAGTTTTAATCCATCTTATTATTTTTGCTTTTTATTTGAAGCATTTTCACTATTATTATTTTATTACTAGTTTTAATCCATCTTATTATTGTTGCTTTTAAGATGAAGCATTTTCACTATTATTACTTTATTACTAGTTTTAATCCATCTTATTATTGTTGCCTTTTAGATGAAGCATTTTCACTATTATTATTTTATTACTAGTTTTAATCCATCTTATTATTGTTGCCTTTTAGATGAAGCATTTTCACTATTATTATTTTATTACTAGTTTTAATCCATCTTATTATTGTTGCCTTTTAGATGAAGCATTTTCACTATTAATATTTTATTACTAGTTTTAATCCATCTTATTATTGTTGCTTTTTATTTGAAGCATTTTCACTATTATTATTTTATTACTAGTTTTAATCCATCTTATTATTGTTGCTTTTTATTTGAAGCATTTTCACTATTATTATTTTATTACTAGTTTTAATCCATCTTATTATTGTTGCTTTTTAGATGAAGCATTTTCACTATTATTACTTTATTACTAGTTTTAATCCATCTTATTATTGTTGCCTTTTAGATGAAGCATTTTCACTATTATTATTTTATTACTAGTTTTAATCCATCTTATTATTGTTGCTTTTAAGATGAAGCATTTTCACTATTATTACTTAATTACTAGTTTTAATCCATCTTATTATTGTTGCCTTTTAGATGAAGCATTTTCACTATTATTATTTTATTACTAGTTTTAATCCATCTTATTATTGTTGCCTTTTAGATGAAGCATTTTCACTATTATTATTTTATTACTAGTTTTAATCCATCTTATTATTGTTGCTTTTAAGATGAAGCATTTTCACTATTATTACTTTATTACTAGTTTTAATCCATCTTATTATTGTTGCCTTTTAGATGAAGCATTTTCACTATTATTATTTTATTACTAGTTTTAATCCATCTTATTATTGTTGCCTTTTAGATGAAGCATTTTCACTATTATTATTTTATTACTAGTTTTAATCCATCTTATTATTGTTGCCTTTTAGATGAAGCATTTTCACTATTATTATTTTATTACTAGTTTTAATCCATCTTATTATTGTTGCCTTTTAGATGAAGCATTTTCACTATTATTATTTTATTACTAGTTTTAATCCATCTTATTATTGTTGCCTTTTAGATGAAGCATTTTCACTATTATTATTTTATTACTAGTTTTAATCCATCTTATTATTGTTGCCTTTTAGATGAAGCATTTTCACTATTATTATTTTATTACTAGTTTTAATCCATCTTATTATTTTTGCTTTTTATTTGAAGCATTTTCACTATTATTATTTTATTACTAGTTTTAATCCATCTTATTATTGTTGCTTTTAAGATGAAGCATTTTTACTATTATTACTTTATTACTAGTTTTAATCCATCTTATTATTGTTGCCTTTTAGATGAAGCATTTTCATTATTATTATTTTATTACTAGTTTTAATCCATCTTATTATTGTTGCCTTTTAGATGAAGCATTTTCACTATTATTATTTTATTACTAGTTTTAATCCATCTTATTATTGTTGCTTTTTATTTGAAGCATTTTCACTATTATTATTTTATTACTAGTTTTAATCCATCTTATTATTGTTGCCTTTTAGATGAAGCATTTTCACTATTATTATTTTATTACTAGTTTTAATCCATCTTATTATTGTTGCCTTTTAGATGAAGCATTTTCACTATTATTATTTTATTACTAGTTTTAATCCATCTTATTATTGTTGCTTTTTAGATGAAGCATTTTCACTATTATTATTTTATTACTAGTTTTAATCCATCTTATTATTGTTGCTTTTTAGATGAAGCATTTTCACTATTATTATTTTATTACTAGTTTTAATCCATCTTATTATTGTTGCTTTTTAGATGAAGCATTTTCACTATTATTATTTTATTACTAGTTTTAATCCATTTTATTATTGTTGCTTTTTAGATGAAGCATTTTCACTATTATTACGTTATTACTAGTTTTAATCCATCTTATTATTGTTGCCTTTTAGATGAAGCATTTTCACTATTATTATTTTATTACTAGTTTTAATCCATCTTATTATTGTTGCCTTTTAGATGAAGCATTTTCACTATTATTATTTTATTACTAGTTTTAATCCATCTTATTATTGTTGCTTTTTATTTGAAGCATTTTCACTATTATTATTTTATTACTAGTTTTAATCCATCTTATTATTGTTGCCTTTTAGATGAAGCATTTTCACTATTATTATTTTATTACTAGTTTTAATCCATCTTATTATTGTTGCTTTTTATTTGAAGCATTTTCACTATTATTATTTTATTACTAGTTTTAATCCATCTTATTATTGTTGCTTTTTATATGAAGCATTTTCACTATTATTATTTTATTACTAGTTTTAATCCATCTTATTATTGTTGCTTTTTATTTGAAGCATTTTCACTATTATTATTTTATTACTAGTTTTAATACATCTTATTATTGTTGTATTTTAGATGAAGCATTTTCACTATTATTATTTTATTACTAGTTTTAATCCATCTTATTATTGTTGCTTTTTATTTGAAGCATTTTCACTATTATTATTTTATTACTAGTTTTAATCCATCTTATTATTGTTGCTTTTTATTTGAAGTATTTTCACTATTATTATTTTATTACTAGTTTTAATCCATCTTATTATTGTTGCTTTTTAGATGAAACATTTTCTCTATTATTATTATTTTATTACTAGTTTTAATCCATTTTATTATTGTTGTTTTTATTTAAAGCATTTTCACTATTATTATTTTATTACTAGTTTTAATCCATCTTATTATTGTTGCTTTTATTTGAAGCATTTTCACTATTATTATTTTATTACTAGTTTTAATACATCTTATTATTGTTGCTTTTTAGATGAAGCATTTTCACTATTATTATTTTATTACGAGTTTTAATCCATCTTATTATTGTTGCTTCTTATTTGAAACATTTTCACTATTATTATTTTATTACTAGTTTTAATCCATCTTATTATTGTTTCCTTTTAGATGAAGCATTTTCACTATTATTATTTTATTACTAGTTTTAATCCATCTTATTATTGTTGCCTATTAGATGAAGCATTTTCACTATTATTATTCTATTACTAGTTTTAATCCATCTTATTATTGTTGCTTTTTATTTTAAGCATTTTCACTATTATTATTTTATTACTAGTTTTAATCCATCTTATTATTGTTGCTTTTTATTTGAAGTATTTTCACTATTATTATTTTATTACTAGTTTTAATCCATCTTATTATTGTTGCTTTTTAGATGAAGCATTTTCTCTATTATTATTATTATTTTATTACTAGTTTTAATCCATTTTATTATTGTTGTTTTTATTTAAGCATTTTCACTATTATTATTTTATTACTAGTTTTAATCCATCTTATTATTGTTGCTTTTTATTTGAAGCATTTTCACTATTATTATTTTATTACTAGTTTTAATCCATCTTATTATTGTTGCCTATTAGATGAAGCATTTTCACTATTATTATTCTATTACTAGTTTTAATCCATCTTATTATTGTTGCTTTTTATTTTAAGCATTTTCACTATTATTATTTTATTACTAGTTTTAATCCATCTTATTATTGTTGCTTTTTATTTGAAGTATTTTCACTATTATTATTTTATTACTAGTTTTAATCCATCTTATTATTGTTGCTTTTTAGATGAAGCATTTTCACTATTATTACTTTATTACTAGTTTTAATCCATCTTATTATTGTTGCCTTTTAGATGAAGCATTTTCACTATTATTATTTTATTACTAGTTTTAATCCATCTTATTATTGTTGCCTTTTAGATGAAGCATTTTCACTATTATTATTTTATTACTAGTTTTAATCCATCTTATTATTGTTGCCTTTTAGATGAAGCATTTTCACTATTATTATTTTATTACTAGTTTTAATCCATCTTATTATTGTTGCCTTTTAGATGAAGCATTTTCACTATTATTATTTTATTACTAGTTTTAATCCATCTTATTATTGTTGCCTTTTAGATGAAGCATTTTCACTATTATTATTTTATTACTAGTTTTAATCCATCTTATTATTGTTGCCTTTTAGATGAAGCATTTTCACTATTATTATTTTATTACTAGTTTTAATCCATCTTATTATTTTTGCTTTTTATTTGAAGCATTTTCACTATTATTATTTTATTACTAGTTTTAATCCATCTTATTATTGTTGCTTTTAAGATGAAGCATTTTTACTATTATTACTTTATTACTAGTTTTAATCCATCTTATTATTGTTGCCTTTTAGATGAAGCATTTTCATTATTATTATTTTATTACTAGTTTTAATCCATCTTATTATTGTTGCCTTTTAGATGAAGCATTTTCACTATTATTATTTTATTACTAGTTTTAATCCATCTTATTATTGTTGCTTTTTATTTGAAGCATTTTCACTATTATTATTTTATTACTAGTTTTAATCCATCTTATTATTGTTGCCTTTTAGATGAAGCATTTTCACTATTATTATTTTATTACTAGTTTTAATCCATCTTATTATTGTTGCCTTTTAGATGAAGCATTTTCACTATTATTATTTTATTACTAGTTTTAATCCATCTTATTATTGTTGCTTTTTAGATGAAGCATTTTCACTATTATTATTTTATTACTAGTTTTAATCCATCTTATTATTGTTGCTTTTTAGATGAAGCATTTTCACTATTATTATTTTATTACTAGTTTTAATCCATCTTATTATTGTTGCTTTTTAGATGAAGCATTTTCACTATTATTATTTTATTACTAGTTTTAATCCATTTTATTATTGTTGCTTTTTAGATGAAGCATTTTCACTATTATTACGTTATTACTAGTTTTAATCCATCTTATTATTGTTGCCTTTTAGATGAAGCATTTTCACTATTATTATTTTATTACTAGTTTTAATCCATCTTATTATTGTTGCCTTTTAGATGAAGCATTTTCACTATTATTATTTTATTACTAGTTTTAATCCATCTTATTATTGTTGCTTTTTATTTGAAGCATTTTCACTATTATTATTTTATTACTAGTTTTAATCCATCTTATTATTGTTGCCTTTTAGATGAAGCATTTTCACTATTATTATTTTATTACTAGTTTTAATCCATCTTATTATTGTTGCTTTTTATTTGAAGCATTTTCACTATTATTATTTTATTACTAGTTTTAATCCATCTTATTATTGTTGCTTTTTATATGAAGCATTTTCACTATTATTATTTTATTACTAGTTTTAATCCATCTTATTATTGTTGCTTTTTATTTGAAGCATTTTCACTATTATTATTTTATTACTAGTTTTAATACATCTTATTATTGTTGTATTTTAGATGAAGCATTTTCACTATTATTATTTTATTACTAGTTTTAATCCATCTTATTATTGTTGCTTTTTATTTGAAGCATTTTCACTATTATTATTTTATTACTAGTTTTAATCCATCTTATTATTGTTGCTTTTTATTTGAAGTATTTTCACTATTATTATTTTATTACTAGTTTTAATCCATCTTATTATTGTTGCTTTTTAGATGAAACATTTTCTCTATTATTATTATTTTATTACTAGTTTTAATCCATTTTATTATTGTTGTTTTTATTTAAAGCATTTTCACTATTATTATTTTATTACTAGTTTTAATCCATCTTATTATTGTTGCTTTTATTTGAAGCATTTTCACTATTATTATTTTATTACTAGTTTTAATACATCTTATTATTGTTGCTTTTTAGATGAAGCATTTTCACTATTATTATTTTATTACGAGTTTTAATCCATCTTATTATTGTTGCTTCTTATTTGAAACATTTTCACTATTATTATTTTATTACTAGTTTTAATCCATCTTATTATTGTTTCCTTTTAGATGAAGCATTTTCACTATTATTATTTTATTACTAGTTTTAATCCATCTTATTATTGTTGCCTATTAGATGAAGCATTTTCACTATTATTATTCTATTACTAGTTTTAATCCATCTTATTATTGTTGCTTTTTATTTTAAGCATTTTCACTATTATTATTTTATTACTAGTTTTAATCCATCTTATTATTGTTGCTTTTTATTTGAAGTATTTTCACTATTATTATTTTATTACTAGTTTTAATCCATCTTATTATTGTTGCTTTTTAGATGAAGCATTTTCTCTATTATTATTATTATTTTATTACTAATTTTAATCCATTTTATTATTGTTGTTTTTATTTAAGCATTTTCACTATTATTATTTTATTACTAGTTTTAATCCATCTTATTATTGTTGCTTTTTATTTGAAGCATTTTCACTATTATTATTTTATTACTAGTTTTAATCCATCTTATTATTGTTGCCTATTAGATGAAGCATTTTCACTATTATTATTCTATTACTAGTTTTAATCCATCTTATTATTGTTGCTTTTTATTTTAAGCATTTTCACTATTATTATTTTATTACTAGTTTTAATCCATCTTATTATTGTTGCTTTTTATTTGAAGTATTTTCACTATTATTATTTTATTACTAGTTTTAATCCATCTTATTATTGTTGCTTTTTAGATGAAGCATTTTCACTATTATTACTTTATTACTAGTTTTAATCCATCTTATTATTGTTGCCTTTTAGATGAAGCATTTTCACTATTATTATTTTATTACTAGTTTTAATCCATCTTATTATTGTTGCTTTTAAGATGAAGCATTTTCACTATTATTACTTAATTACTAGTTTTAATCCATCTTATTATTGTTGCCTTTTAGATGAAGCATTTTCACTATTATTATTTTATTACTAGTTTTAATCCATCTTATTATTGTTGCCTTTTAGATGAAGCATTTTCACTATTATTATTTTATTACTAGTTTTAATCCATCTTATTATTGTTGCTTTTAAGATGAAGCATTTTCACTATTATTACTTTATTACTAGTTTTAATCCATCTTATTATTGTTGCCTTTTAGATGAAGCATTTTCACTATTATTATTTTATTACTAGTTTTAATCCATCTTATTATTGTTGCCTTTTAGATGAAGCATTTTCACTATTATTATTTTATTACTAGTTTTAATCCATCTTATTATTGTTGCCTTTTAGATGAAGCATTTTCACTATTATTATTTTATTACTAGTTTTAATCCATCTTATTATTGTTGCCTTTTAGATGAAGCATTTTCACTATTATTATTTTATTACTAGTTTTAATCCATCCTATTATTGTTGCCTTTTAGATGAAGCATTTTCACTATTATTATTTTATTACTAGTTTTAATCCATCTTATTATTGTTGCCTTTTAGATGAAGCATTTTCACTATTATTATTTTATTACTAGTTTTAATCCATCTTATTATTTTTGCTTTTTATTTGAAGCATTTTCACTATTATTATTTTATTACTAGTTTTAATCCATCTTATTATTGTTGCTTTTAAGATGAAGCATTTTTACTATTATTACTTTATTACTAGTTTTAATCCATCTTATTATTGTTGCCTTTTAGATGAAGCATTTTCACTATTATTATTTTATTACTAGTTTTAATCCATCTTATTATTGTTGCCTTTTAGATGAAGCATTTTCACTATTATTATTTTATTACTAGTTTTAATCCATCTTATTATTGTTGCTTTTTATTTGAAGCATTTTCACTATTATTATTTTATTACTAGTTTTAATCCATCTTATTATTGTTGCCTTTTAGATGAAGCATTTTCACTATTATTATTTTATTACTAGTTTTAATCCATCTTATTATTGTTGCCTTTTAGATGAAGCATTTTCACTATTATTATTTTATTACTAGTTTTAATCCATCTTATTATTGTTGCTTTTTAGATGAAGCATTTTCACTATTATTATTTTATTACTAGTTTTAATCCATCTTATTATTGTTGCTTTTTAGATGAAGCATTTTCACTATTATTATTTTATTACTAGTTTTAATCCATCTTATTATTGTTGCTTTTTAGATGAAGCATTTTCACTATTATTATTTTATTACTAGTTTTAATCCATTTTATTATTGTTGCTTTTTAGATGAAGCATTTTCACTATTATTACGTTATTACTAGTTTTAATCCATCTTATTATTGTTGCCTTTTAGATGAAGCATTTTCACTATTATTATTTTATTACTAGTTTTAATCCATCTTATTATTGTTGCCTTTTAGATGAAGCATTTTCACTATTATTATTTTATTACTAGTTTTAATCCATCTTATTATTGTTGCTTTTTATTTGAAGCATTTTCACTATTATTATTTTATTACTAGTTTTAATCCATCTTATTATTGTTGCCTTTTAGATGAAGCATTTTCACTATTATTATTTTATTACTAGTTTTAATCCATCTTATTATTGTTGCTTTTTATTTGAAGCATTTTCACTATTATTATTTTATTACTAGTTTTAATCCATCTTATAATTGTTGCTTTTTATATGAAGCATTTTCACTATTATTATTTTATTACTAGTTTTAATCCATCTTATTATTGTTGCTTTTTATTTGAAGCATTTTCACTATTATTATTTTATTACTAGTTTTAATACATCTTATTATTGTTGTATTTTAGATGAAGCATTTTCACTATTATTATTTTATTACTAGTTTTAATCCATCTTATTATTGTTGCTTTTTATTTGAAGCATTTTCACTATTATTATTTTATTACTAGTTTTAATCCATCTTATTATTGTTGCTTTTTATTTGAAGTATTTTCACTATTATTATTTTATTACTAGTTTTAATCCATCTTATTATTGTTGCTTTTTAGATGAAACATTTTCTCTATTATTATTATTTTATTACTAGTTTTAATCCATTTTATTATTGTTGTTTTTATTTAAAGCATTTTCACTATTATTATTTTATTACTAGTTTTAATCCATCTTATTATTGTTGCTTTTATTTGAAGCATTTTCACTATTATTATTTTATTACTAGTTTTAATACATCTTATTATTGTTGCTTTTTAGATGAAGCATTTTCACTATTATTATTTTATTACGAGTTTTAATCCATCTTATTATTGTTGCTTCTTATTTGAAACATTTTCACTATTATTATTTTATTACTAGTTTTAATCCATCTTATTATTGTTTCCTTTTAGATGAAGCATTTTCACTATTATTATTTTATTACTAGTTTTAATCCATCTTATTATTGTTGCCTATTAGATGAAGCATTTTCACTATTATTATTCTATTACTAGTTTTAATCCATCTTATTATTGTTGCTTTTTATTTTAAGCATTTTCACTATTATTATTTTATTACTAGTTTTAATCCATCTTATTATTGTTGCTTTTTATTTGAAGTATTTTCACTATTATTATTTTATTACTAGTTTTAATCCATCTTATTATTGTTGCTTTTTAGATGAAGCATTTTCTCTATTATTATTATTATTTTATTACTAGTTTTAATCCATTTTATTTTTGTTGTTTTTATTTAAGCATTTTCACTATTATTATTTTATTACTAGTTTTAATCCATCTTATTATTGTTGCTTTTTATTTGAAGCATTTTCACTATTATTATTTTATTACTAGTTTTAATCCATCTTATTATTGTTGCTTTTTAGATGAATCATTTTCACTATTATTATTTTATTACTAGTTTTAATCCATCTTATTATTGTTGCTTTTTAGATGAAGCCTTTACACTATTATTATTTTATTACTACTTTTAATCCATCTTATTATTGTTGCTTTTTAGATGAAGCATTTTCACTATTATTATTTTATTACTAGTTTTAATCCGTCTTATAATTGTTGCTTCTTATTTGAAACATTTTCACTATTATTATTTTATTACTAGTTTTAATCCATCTTATTATTGTTGCCTTTTAGATGAAGCATTTTCACTATTATTATTTTATTACTAGTTTTAATCCATCTTATTATTGTTGCCTTTTAGATGAAGCATTTTCACTATTATTATTTTATTACTAGTTTTAATCCATCTTATTATTGTTGCCTTTTAGATGAAGCATTTTCACTATTATTATTTTATTACTAGTTTTAATCCATCTTATTATTGTTGCTTTTTAGATGAAGGATTTTCACTATTATTATTTTATTACTAGTTTTAATCCATTTTATTATTGTTGTTTTTATTTAAGCATTTTCACTATTATTATTTTATTACTAGTTTTAATCCATCTTATTATTGTTCCTTTTTATTTGAAGCATTTTCACTATTATTATTTTATTACTAGTTTTAATCCATCTTATTATTGTTGCTTTTTAGATGAAGCATTTTCACTATTATTATTTTATTACTAGTTTTAATCCATCTTATTATTGTTGCTTTTTAGATGAAGCCTTTACACTATTATTATTTTATTACTACTTTTAATCCATCTTATTATTGTTGCTTTTTAGATGAAGCATTTTCACTATTATTATTTTATTACTAGTTTTAATCCATCTTATAATTGTTGCTTCTTATTTGAAACATTTTCACTATTATTATTTTATTACTAGTTTTAATCCATCTTATTATTGTTGCCTTTTAGATGAAGCATTTTCACTATTATTATTTTATTACTAGTTTTAATCCATCATATTATTGTTGCCTTTTAGATGAAGCATTTTCACTATTATTATTTTATTACTAGTTTTAATCCATCTTATTATTGTTGCCTTTTAGATGAAGCATTTTCACTATTATTATTTTATTACTAGTTTTAATCCATCTTATTATTGTTGCTTTTTAGATGAAGCATTTTCACTATTATTATTTTATTACTAGTTTTAATCCATCTTATTATTGTTGCTTTTTATTTGAAGCATTTTCACTATTATTATTTTATTACTAGTTTTAATCCATCTTATTATTGTTGCTTTTTATATGAAGCATTTTCACTATTATTATTTTATTACTAGTTTTAATCCATCTTATTATTGTTGCTTTTTATTTAAGCATTTTCACTATTATTATTTTATTACTAGTTTTAATCCATCTTATTATTGTTGCTTTTTATTTGAAGCATTTTCACTATTATTATTTTATTACTAGTTTTAATCCATCTTATTATTGTTGCTTTTTAGATGAAGCATTTTCACTATTATTATTTTATTACTAGTTTTAATCCATCTTATTATTGTTGCTTTTTAGATGAAGCATTTACACTATTATTATTTTATTACTAATTTTAATCCATCTTATTATTGTTGCTTTTTAGATGAAGCATTTTCACTATTATTATTTTATTACTAGTTTTAATCCATCTTATTATTGTTGCTTCTTATTTGAAACATTTTCACTATTATTATTTTATTACTAGTTTTAATCCATCTTATTATTGTTTCCTTTTAGATGAAGCATTTTCACTATTATTATTTTATTACTAGTTTTAATCCATCTTATTATTGTTGCCTTTTAGATGAAGCATTTTCACTATTATTATTTTATTACTAGTTTTAATCCATCTTATTATTGTTGCTTTTTATTTGAAGCATTTTCACTATTATTATTTTGTTACTAGTTTTAATCCATCTTATTATTGTTGCTTTTTATATGAAGCATTTTCACTATTATTATTTTATTACTAGTTTTAATCCATCTTATTATTGTTGCTTTTTATTTGAAGCATTTTCACTATTATTATTTTATTACTAGTTTTAATACATCTTATTATTGTTGCTTTTTAGATGAAGCATTTTCACTATTATTATTTTATTACTAATTTTAATCCATCTTATTATTGTTGCTTTTTATTTGAAGCATTTTCACTATTATTATTTTATTACTAGTTTTAATCCATCTCATTATTGTTGCTTTTTATTTGAAGTTTTTTCACTATTATTATTTTATTACTAGTTTTAATCCATCTTATTATTGTTGCTTTTTAGATGAATCATTTTCTATATTATTATTATTTTATTACTAGTTTTAATCCATTTTATTATTGTTGTTTTTATTTAAAGCATTTTCACTATTATTATTTTATTACTAGTTTTAATCCATCTTATTATTGTTGCTTTTATTTGAAGCATTTTCACTATTATTATTTTATTACTAGTTTTAATATATCTTATTATTGTCGCTTTTTAGATGAAGCATTTTCACTATTATTATTTTATTACTAGTTTTAATACATCTTATTATTGTTGCTTTTTATTTGAAGCATTTTCACTATTATTATTTTATTACTAGTTTTAATCCATCTTATTATTGTTGCTTTTTATATTAAGTCTTTTCTTTATTATTATTTTATTGCTAGTTTTAATCCATTTTATTATTGTTGCTTTTTAGATGAAGCATTTTCACTATTATTATTTTATTACTAGTTTTAATCCATCTTATTATTGTTGCTTTTTATTTGAAGCATTTTCACTATTATTATTTTATTACTAGTTTTAATACATCTTATTATTGCTGCTTTTTATTTAAAGCATTTTTACTATTATTATTTTATTACTAGTTTTAATCCATCTTATTATTGTTGCTATTTAGATGAAGCATTTTCACTATTATTATTTTATTACTAGTTTTAATCCATCTTATTATTGTTGCTTTTTATTTGAAGCATTTTCACTATTATTATTTTATTACTAGTTTTAATACATCTTATTATTGTTTTTTTTAGAGGAAGCATTTTCTTTATTCTTAATTTATTTCTAGTTTTATACCATCTTATTATTGTAGCTTTTTAGTTGAAATATTTCTGCTATTACTATTTTATTACTAGTTTTACATCATCTTATTATTGTTGCTTTTTATTTGAAGCATTTTCACTATTATTATTTTATTACTAGTTTTAATACATCTTATTATTGTTGCTTTTTATTTCAAGCATTTTCACTATTATTATTTTATTACTAGTCTTAATCCATCTTATTATTGTTGCTTCTTATTTGAAACATTTTCACTATTATTATTTTATTACTAGTTTTAATCCATCTTATTATTGTTACTTTTTAGATGAAGCATTTTCACTATTATTATTTTATTACTAGTTTTAATCCATCTTATTATTGTTGCCTTTTAGATGAAGCATTTTCACTATTATTATTTTATTACTAGTTTTAATCCATCTTATTATTGTTGTTTTTTAAATGAAGTATATTCACTATTATTATTTTATTACTAATTTTAATCCATCTTATTATTGTTGCTTTTTATTTGAAGCATTTTCACTATTATTATTTTATTACTAGTTTTAATCCATCTTATTATTGTTGCCTTTTAGATGAAGCATTTTCACTATTATTATTTTATTACTAGTTTTAATCCATCTTATTATTGTTGTTTTTTAAATGAAGTATATTCACTATTATTATTTTATTACTAGTTTTAATCCATCTTATTATTGTTGCATTTTATTTGAAGCATTTTCACTATTATTATTTTATTACTAGTTTTAATCCATCTTATTATTGTTGCTTTTTATTTGAAGCATTTTCACTATTATTATTTTATTACTAGTTTTAATACATCTTATTATTGTTGCTTTTTATTTGAAGCATTTTCACTATTATTATTTTATTACTAGTTTTAATCCATGTTATTATTGTTGCTTTTTATTGGAAGTATTTTCACTATTATTATTTTATTACTAGTTTTAATCCATCTTATTATTGTTGCTTTTTAGATGAAGCATTTTCTCTATTATTATTATTTTATTACTAGTTTTAATCCATTTTATTATTGTTGTTTTTATTTAAAGCATTTTCACTATTATTATATTATTACTAGTTTTAATCCATCTTATTATTGTTGCTTTTTATATGAAGCATTTTCACTATTATTATTTTATTACTAGTTTTAATCCATCTTATTATTGTTGCTTTTTATATGAAGCATTTTCACTATTATCATTTTATTACTAGTTTTAATACATCTTATTATTGTTGCTTTTTATATGAAGCATTTTCACTATTATTATTTTATAACTAGTTTTAATCCATCTTATTATTGTTACTTTTTAGATGAAGCATTTTCACTATTATTATTTTATTACTAGTTTTAATCCATCTTATTATTGTTGCTTTTTATTTGAAGCATTTTCACTATTATTATTTTATTACTAGTTTTAATCCATCTTATTATTGTTGCTTTTTAGATGAAGCATTTTCACTATTATTATTTTATTACTAGTTTTATTAGATCTTATTATTGTTGCTTTTTATTTGAAGCATTTTCACTATTATTATTTTATTACTAGTTTTAATC
This sequence comes from Acanthosepion lycidas, assembly GCA_963932145.1. Taxonomy (NCBI): domain Eukaryota; kingdom Metazoa; phylum Mollusca; class Cephalopoda; order Sepiida; family Sepiidae; genus Acanthosepion; species Acanthosepion lycidas. The sequence goes on along the minus strand of OZ010599.1, from coordinate 90,515,171 downwards.
CATCTTATTATTGTTGCTTTTTATATTAATTTTTTTCATTATTATTATTTTATTACTAGTTTTAATCCATCTTATTATTGTTGCTTTTTATATTAATATTTTCATTATTATTATTTTATTACTAGTTTTAATCCATCTTATTATTGTTGCTTTTTAGATGAAGCATTTTCACTATTATTATTTTATTACTAGTTTTAATCCATCTTATTATTGTTGCTATTTAGATGAAGCATTTTCAATATTATTATTTTATTACTAGTTTTAATCCATCTTTTTATTGTTTCTTTTTAGAGGAAGCATTTTATTTATTCTTAATTTATTTCTAGTTTTATACCATCTTATTATTGTAGCTTTTTAGTTGAAACATTTCTGCTATTACTATTTTATTTCTAGTTTTATATCATCTTATTATTGTTGCTTTTTATTTGAAGCATTTTCTCTATTATTATTATTTTATTACTAGTTTTAATACATCTTATTATGCTTGCTTTTTAGATGAAGCATTTTCACTATTATTATTTTATTACTAGTTTTAATACATCTTATTATTGTTGCTTTTTAGGTGAAGTATTTTCACTATTATTATTTTAGTTCTAGTTTTATTCCATCTCTTATAATTGTTGCCTTCAGATGAAGATTTTGAAAAGCTTTCAGAAGTACATTTTTGGTTGCAATATGGCGTCTATAATGCCATTAAATTGCCTGTACAGAAAATTAACAAGGAAACTGTCCACAAGCTTTTTCCATAGAGTAAGTTTCAAGGGGAATAACTCTCACCATCTTAATAGCGAATTATTTCAAAACGATAAAGTGGTTTCCCTTGAGAACATGACACTGACAGTGACATTTGAAAAAACATCCGATCGCTTGTTTATTTACACTCGGGCAGGGCCGGAGCTAACGGCCTCCGAATTTTTATACTAAATTGGCATAGGTTCATGACCCACTTATGAGTTCTTCTCCCTTAGTTAATTTTTAATTCCCTGAAAGTATTAGCAACCCAACCGTTAAAGTTACTTTTAACTTAAGTGAAATATTTTCTTTTTTGTTTTTCGATTCATATATTTTAAATTCTTGTGCCATGCGGTTCGCCCTTCGAAATTTTTTTGAGAGAAAAACCGATGTTATACGTTTTTGTGGATGCTTTTCTTCCGAAATGAAAGCAAAAAAAACTTAAAAATTTGTCAAAAATCCAAAAATAATCTGACTTAAATGAAATTCTCAGCATTCATTTGTGAACACATAGTATATTGTATAAGTTATTTTATTAGAAAACCCCCTAGAAATATTTTTGGGGCGGTCAGTTTTCTCCAATACACTTTTTCATACATCATGAATACTTTTAGAGTCGGGCGTGTGTTGATAGGATTTTTTAAATAATTTTATGACGCATTGTGGTCCCCCATGAAGAAATTCAACAGAGGGATGTATCTGATCCATACCATCCAGAAGAGGAATGTATCTGATCCATACCATCCAGAAGAGGAATGTATCTGATCCATACCATCCAGAAGAGGGATGTATCTGATCCATACCATCCAGAAGCTATACGCTAACGCAACCAGCGCATTTTTTTGCACAAAGTATCATTGAGGAACTGTTCCATACTTCTGTAGGGTTCCGGTAGGGTTGACTCCTCTCTCCGACTCAACATCTTCTTAGATAGGATCATAGAAGACCCTGTAGCAAAATTAGTATCGGAGGGAGAACCATGTTTTGTTTTTTCGTATCAAAACGGAAGAGTCCGTTATTTATGAGGTATTGGCAGGAAACGTTAAACACTTCTTTCTTTTTTGTTCCACTCGAACAGCTTCTTGCTGCGAACCACTGCTTTGTGCAACCGACACCCAAGAGGATATTTCCACGATCGCTACAATCTTAACCTGTTCTAAACTAGAATTAACCGTTATCTTACACTACTATACACACAAATTGTCTCACGACGTAACCCTCTATCTTGATGAACGTTACTGAAAAAAAATTATTAGATTGTTTATTTATACTATTCATTTGTTATATTGTTTATTGGAATGGTTGGCAAAACATTAGCTAATTGCCAGTCGATTCGAACTTTATAAAATGGTAAATAATAAGGATTTCCTTATAGTTGGTTCCCTATTTGTTAATTGTTTATGAATAAAAAAATGTTTTTACATTTATTTGTTTAGAAATTGGTAAATGATAAATATTGCATTGTATGAGTTGTAATTGAATTGGTTTTTAAAATGTTTTTTAAAATCTTGTAAATATACAATCTAATAAATAAATAGTGTTTAATATTTTTGTTGTCAATTCTCAAGAATAAAAAACAATGAATAAATTCGCTTTAATAAGGAAATAATTCAGTCTCAAATTGTCAACAAGAGTTCAGCCAGCAACATAAATATCACGTCACCCACTGAAATTGACGTTTGACTTGTACTGACTAATGCGAGCCCCCTACGTTCTAAAAATATATTTTTTAAATGATTTTTTTAAAAATTTAGCAATTTCTTTAGCTGTCTTGATGCTTCGATTATTTTAATTTTTAATAAAATTTAATTTTTATTCGTTTACAATATCGAGTTTTCTGCCTATCAGAATGCGGCCATTGTGATTTTTACCGATTCAAGGGAAAATTTTAACGTCGTCGCAACCTTAAAGAAATAAAAATGTTCAACCTTATTTAATTAAAGGTGTTGATTTTTTTTTTTTTACAAGATGCAAATTTAGGCTCCTATATTTGTTGCAAACGATACGAAAAAGAGTTTGGAGGGGAGGAGGAGAAGAGATGACGTCAAATCTCTTATTCTGATTATGATGAAAGGCACGAACGAAAAAACACAAGAGTCCGGCGTGAAATTGTAAAGATATTTATATTTATTAAATGGCATAAAAACAATAATTATAGAACAGGGTACAAAACAAGCTTTTGCGCCAAACAATTAGGCAAGATAACAAATTCTAATTACAATTCTGTTGGGCTCATAAAAAACAATTATAATTTATTATCAACTCACTTACTTTGATTCATTAAATTGTCGAAAGGAATTCAGAAGGACGTGTTGTTGTTGCTGTAAATTCAGCTGCCAGAACCACCGACGTCTTCATTGTGAATGCCGAAACTCTTCTTCTGTTATGCAAAACAGACTCCGAGTTAAAAAAAAAAAAAAAAAAAAAAAAACAGTTTCGAGCTGAATCAGAATTTTAATACACTAGGTGTAGTAACTTATTTTTCTATATTGATTAAAAAGTCATTTTTTTTACAAATTTTTTAAAACCAAATTTTATACATATATCTTTTTTATAAACCGCCAGTCTCTTGAGACAGCTTTTTTTTTTAAAAACCGCCTGACTCCATTTTAGCAATTTATTATTATTATTATTATTATTATTATTATTATTATTATTATTATTATTATTATCATTTTATTTAAAGAATACTTGTTAAGATTTTTATTCTTTTAAGAACTCTACTCAAAGAAAGTGTAATAAACAAATCTGATCCATTGTATTATTTTTTTTTATTTAACATTTAATAATTTTATATTTCTTTTTTATTATATAATTTTTAGTTTCTTCTCTCGTACTTCTCGCTTGTGGAGTTTTTTTTTTTTCTAGCTTCTTGCTTTCCTGTCAACTTTGATCTTCAAAAAATTAAATGCATTGTCAAATCGTTATCTATTTTCTTAATTCCTGCTCTTTTATTATCCCCCTTAATAATGTTTTAGTTTTTCTCATATTCTTTTCCACTCAGTAACTCCTTGCGTCTTAATGGCTTTATTGCCTTGCTTGAGGCGAAAT
>OZ010599.1:90376388-90506388 GCA_963932145.1 Acanthosepion lycidas | reverse complement strand
AGAAAGAAAGAAAGTGAAAAAAGATTAAGATCAAAGAGAAAAGAGAGAGAAAGAGAAAAGACAGAGAAAAGAGAAAGAAAGAGCAAAAAGAGAGAGAAAGAGAAAAGAAAGAGGGAAAAGAAAGAGTAAAGAGAGAGAGAGGGGGAAAAAAGAGAAATGGGGAGCTATGAGATAAAAGACGAGGGAAAATGGGGAGGAAGATAATAAAATAGTGTAAGGAAAAATAATCTAAATACAATTGTGGGCGTGTGTGTTTGGAGATACAACTGGTGATGAGACTTAAATTTCGCGCCTTTCGCCAAACTATCACATGACGCATTTTTTACCCTCTGAAATGTGTGTAAATGAGAATTTAGTCAAGGGGAGGTAATTAAGTTTACAACGCTACGATAATTATATTTATATCTACATATATATTGGTGTGTGTGCGTGTGCCTGAATGTGTGCGCGCGTGTGTATGCAGAAATAAGACACTCATTAAACTTAAACGAATTACACTATGACATTATTCGGACTATTTTCCTCATCTTTGTCGCCATTTGAAGACATTAGGTTTATAATTCCCAGAAATTCATACACAGATGTTCTCAAGGACAAATGGCACAGCGGATAAAGGCGTTAGTTAGATCCAGTGACGCAAAGAGTGTGAGTTCAATACTTTGAGTGGGGAAGTAACAGGAGATAACTAGCATCCATTAAACATGTCACGTGGAACTAGAACAGTCTACCCCAGTGAGCGAAATAAAGGGTTTAGTTCGACATTCTAACCACCCGAAGAAGACCGAAACGGTGATAAACATGGTGACAAAGATGAGGACAATAGTCCGAATAATGTAAATAGTGTGCACATAATAACTCATCTCAGAAATATGGACAGATATTAAATGAATTAATTTTAATTTTGAAGATCTGTTAATATCATTAAAGGGACATTTTTAATATTTTTTTTTAAATATTAGGAAACTTGTAGATTCCGACGAAGAATTTATTTTTAAAATACTGAGGAAGGTGCTGGCAGCTGGAGAAGAATCGGCGATATCACCCAAGCATTTAGGATGCGAAAAGAATTTAATTTTTTCAACACAAGAAAAAAAAAAGTCAGCCTAGTATGAAAATTCTGTAGCATTAAACTTAATTTCATTTAAAACCGAAACAAAGCCTGCCGCGATTAAACTTAACGAAAACGTACACAATAGCGTAATGTGTGTGTGTGTGTGTGTGTGTGTGTGTATGTGGGTGGGTTTGTGTGAGTGTGTGTGTGTAAAAATTGGTATTAGTTGGGGATACAGCGACGCATAACTTAAGGGGGAATAAATAAAAGAACGTAATTATCTCCCTTACATTTTTGCGCTACTAAGGGAGGTAAGCAGGTTTATCAAATCTTGACTGGAGACAATCATTAGGAGAGATGAATAAAAAAAAAATATGGCTAGACTATCATCAGGTAATTTTATGACTTATTTAAAAAATGTTTGTAACTGAAGCGTTAATGTAGAGATGCCACAGCATTCATTATTATATTTGAAACTGTGTAGTTCATCACTAGATAACGACATATTTTTATTTATTATTTATTTTGATTTTCCCAATAAGAGGCACCCCAAAAAGCCACTGAATGAGTTTGTTGTAAGAATGTAAGTGTAGAAGGTAAGGAGTGCAGAATATAAGTATATATAAGAAAGATAATAATAATTGACCTAGACGTGAAAAGGTTAAGATTATAGTGATCGAGGAAGCATCCATTCGGGAGTCAGGAGGAAAGATAATGGTTGTACCTATACTTGAAGAGGTGAAAATTATAGTAATCGAGGAAGCATTTTCTCAGGAGTCAGGAGGAAAGATAATGGTTGACAAAGTAGTGTTTCTTAGGAAGAAACTGCCCGAATGGAACTTCCTCCTTGTTAATGGAATATGAAGAGAATGAATATGATTCGTCCCTGTGTGCGTGGTATGACGGTTCTAAGCTGTGGATATCTGAACTTCTGGATGTAAGGACTGTAGCTCCTCACAACAGTTACCAGGGAAATAGCAAGAGAGTAGCGCTAGACTTGCGACGTTTCATCGGTGAGAAAAAGGTTTTACAGTAAAAAGAATTTTAAAAATAAATTTCTGGTCATAACTGAAATAATCTAATCTATTTATCTTCAAATATATCTTCATATAAGATAGATATTGTTGTGGTGTCCTCCCTCTAATGACTCTATTGTAGACTCTTCCACTTACTATAAAATTAGTAGGAAAGTAAGACTCGTAGAACTAACAGTAGTATACATTGTTCTTCTGAGGCTGTGACAGTTTGTAGCTGTTGTCGAACTCTCTGGCTATGGGCAGAGAGGAACACGGACGAGGCTGTGCCGAAGGACAGAGTCTCGTCCGGAGAGGTAGACAGACCCGAACGCGTTTATGCGGGTTCTACGGGAATTTTTTGGCCTAGCCTACGGGCTCGGATGACCCACGTTAAACTCGGCCTTGTGCTACACCTACCCTCGTGGAGGGTGGCTACTAAATATCAACAGTAATATAGATTGAACTCTGGTCAACCGACACACACTCCCAAGTCGTGTAATACGCTTCTGTTGTATTTACTGTTCAATACACGATTTATCTGCAACCTCTTGTTTTTTCTTAACAATTTACTTGGTTACAACATCTTCTTACTCATTAGAGGGAGGACACCGCAACAGATCTATCTATCTATCTATCTATCTATCTATCTATCTATCTATCTATCTATCTATCTCGGCCTGTTCAATCCTACCTAATCGACAGATCTCCGTCTGTTCATATCTATCTATCTATCTATCTATCTATCTATCTATCTATCTATCTATCTATCTATCTATCTATCTCGGCCTGTTCAATCCTACCTAATCGACAGATCTCCGTCTGTTCATATCTATCTATCTATCTATCTATCTATCTATCTATCTATCTATCTATCTATCTATCTATCTATCTATCTCGGCCTGTTCAATCCTACCTAATCGACAGATCTCCGTCTGTTCATATCTATCTATCTATCTATCTATCTATCTATCTATCTATCTATCTCGGCCTGTTCAATCCTACCTAATCGACAGATCTCCGTCTGTTCATATCTATCTATCTATCTATCTATCTATCTATCTATCTATCTATCTATCTATCTATCTATCTATCTATCTATCTCGGCCTATTCAATCCTACCTAATCGACAGATCTCCGTCTGTTCATATCTATCTATCTATCTATCTATCTATCTATCTATCTATCTATCTATCTATCTATCTATCTATCTATCTCGGCCTGTTCATTCCTACCTAATCGACAGATCTCCGTCTGTTCATATCTATCTATCTATCTATCTATCTATCTATCTATCTATCTATCTATCTATCTATCTATCTATCTATCTCGGCCTGTTCAATCCTACCTAATCGACAGATCTCCATCTGTTCATATCTATCTATCTATCTATCTATCTATCTATCTATCTATCTATCTATCTGCTTCGAAAACACACACGCACGCACAAACTGTACACGGCATGCAAGATAAATATACAGTGCACATAAAGAAAAGCAAATATTAATCAATAGGGAAAAAATAAAATGTCCGCATATTGAGCTTAGAACTGCAGAAAAGATTATTCACTAAAACCACCTTCAGCATCGATTTCAGCCTCGATGCGGCCTCGGATGCCGACTGCTTGACCGGGTCGTGTTGTCCGTTCATGTTGACCGTTACGTCCAAGACGACGGCCTTTAACCTGTCCTTAGTGAGTGCTGTGGAGTCACTGGTTCGTCCTCTTCAGGCGTCTTCGAGACGAACAGGAGTTGCAAATTAAGAAAGGAAATAATAATGTCCAGTTGAGCTTAATTTAGTACTCAGGGGTCTTCAAGTGAAGAACCTAAAGTTGCAAGTAGTCAAATTCTCAATTTAGTAGCACTGGGGTTTCAAAATATACCCCAAAGTTACAAAAAGTGAAATGTAAAATTTGGTCGTCTTGAGGTTTCAAAAGCGGCCCCAAAAGTCGCAGATAGTTAATTTAATAATTTAGTAATTGTGGGCCTTAAAAAGTAATAACAAAAGTTGCAGAAAGCTAAATTCATAATTTAGTTGTCTTGAACCTTCAAAAGTAGCCCCAAAAGTTGTAACCAGCGAGATTCATGCTCTGGGCTTTTAAATTCGCCTCGAAATGTACTTGTATCGAAATTTAAAATTTAGTAACCGTGAGGTTTCAAAGGTAACCCAAACAGACAAATAGTGAAATTCATTATTTAGCAAGTTCCCGTTTTCAAAAGTAAACATAAAAGAGGCAAACATCGAAAATTAAAATTTAACAAAGCCGGGCTTTCAAACGTAACCTCGAAAGTCAGATGGTACGAAATGTATAATTTACATGTTCTTGGATTTCAAAGATCTCCTTGAAAACACAAGTAGAGAATTTCAAAATTTAGAAACCCTGTTTTTTTTGTTTTTTTTTTTTCAAATTAGTCTTCATTTACAAGTAATGAAATTCATTATTTAGTTCTATCGATCTTTAAAAAGTATCTCACCCCTTTCTATCAACGTTTTATCACAAACATATACATGAATTCTAATACGAATTCATCAGTTAAATTATTCCATGCTATAAAAAGAAAAAAATGTACTAGCATAAAAAATCTAATAAAGGCATTTCTTAAATCTGAAAATTATCACCTACTAATGATCTCTTTACCAACAGTAGATCAACCTGATCCGCTTTCTGGTAGAAGGTAAAAAATACTGCAGATTAGGGCCTATTTTTCTTGGGTTTATATTGAGGTCTGTAAATGGTTCGGTTGTGAGATGAGTGCGTGAGGTATTCTCCTTCGGTTTGGTACTGTTTTTTTTTTTTATCTTTTGCTTTTGTTTATCTCCTAAAATGTATTAGGTTGGTGGAAAAATAATGACGTAATAATGTCGTTTTTTGACGTATTTTTTAACGTCAAAAAGGACATTATTACGTCATTATTTTTCCACCAACCTAATATTACCAACTTATCATCTTCTTAACGACTGTTTGATATTAACATCAGCATTCTTATGGTCAGATCAATCGGCTAACTTCGTTTTTGAAAGCATAAAATCATGGATAAGCAAAAACAAAAGATCAAAGACTCAGTACCAAATCGAAGGACAATCCAACACGCACTCCCTGTACTTCCTGCAGCACCGAACGCTTACGATCTCAATATAAACCCAAGAAAATAGCGCCGAGACGTCAGTTTTTTCTCCCCTTTCCCCAACTATCTTAGTTTTTATCACCTCCCTCCTCCTTTTTCCTCTTATTTGTTTTCTCTCTGTCGCTGTTACTAATCCCTTAGCTTCCAATCGTCAGAAAGTGAGATAAGTTGGTCGACAAGAGATGAGAAGTAGATTATATTTTTCAAGGGATTTAAGAAATGTTTTTATTTCATTTATTAAACTTTGTTTACCGTTCCAAAAGATTTAATTGGAATAATTCATAATTTGCAGGTTGTCCATTTCTCAAATTCGGGCTAATGTATGCTACGGCGATTTTGCGAGATTTGTCCTTCGATCCAATTTTTAACCCCGTAATGAAGACGAAAAGTATATTTAGAAACACGCCAGTACAAAATGAAAGATTCGCCTTTGTCAATAAATGATGGGAATGTCAAAATCTACATTTATTGTGTGTCATGAAAATAAACAGAGCAGGTTAAAAATTGGAATGATCAGTAATAAGAGAGTGCATCTCACTCTCCCCAGTCTCTCTCCTTCTCTCTCTCTCTCTCTCTCTTTCTATATATATATATATATATATATATATATATATATATAGACAGAACAGTAAGATATATAATCCGGTGTTCTTATAGATATTTTTATTTTTACAAAATAGTGCTCAATGTAAATTTACAGAGCATTAATATTAAAAAATTAATTGATTTAAAATATGTTTTTTTTCGCTACACAGTTCTAACCAGGTTTCAAAAATGGAAGCTAAAAGCTTCGAATTTAATTTTGTAATTAAATAAAAGACATTAGTTCTATTTCATTCTCAAGCTTGGAGTCCAAGTAAAAAGACAATTACGTAAAGTACTCAATACACTAAGTAGAGCAAAACCTAAGATAATCCTAAGGAACTAGGCAAACCTACCTAGGTTTCACCTAAACGGATCTCCAGGGTAACGCTGCCAGATCCGTTTAGGTGAAAGCTAAGTCGGTTTATATATATATATATATATATATATATATATATATATATATATATATAATTTTAAACGTTATATAGTGGATAATGAAATAATAAAAATGTCGCATTAAAAAAATCCATAAACATGTATATGACAATCGGAAAATAGTCCTTAGTCCTTGCCGATGCGTTTCGTCATTTGACTTCATTAAGGCGGGTAAGGATAAACAAAAGCGAAACATTGTGTAGTTAAATGAAATTCAAAAATTTTAAAGAGTCTATCCTATGTAAGCCTCTTTTTGGATATTAGGCAAGGACTAAGTACTATTTTCCGATCGTCTATTTTATTCAATTTTGTCTTCTCTACAGATTTATTCTTAGAACTTTAACACACACACGCACACGCACAAAAACACGCACACATATGTGTATCTATGTATCTATCTCTTTATATATATATATATATATATATATATATATATATATATATATATATATATATATACATATATACACCCAAGTATAGGATTGGTGTATACGGAATAAATTCCAACAACCAACAAATACTATTCTTAAGAGTGCTCAGTACAGAGTAGAGCAAATATTTATTCGAAAATTATAACATAAATATGTTATAAAATCACTACAAAAATAGACATTTTGTTTCAGCATTTCTGGTGTCTTATCAAGTGATGGTGTTGACACTTCTAAGATTTCCGTAACATTATGTAAAACAATCCATTGGGAACTTTTGCATCAGCTTAATTCTACATTGCGGAAATGTAGGTGGCGTAACAGTTATTGACGCCGAAAATGGAAATAGCAAGTCACGTTCAAAATCGGGCTGAAGCTGTTGCGTTTAATACACTTGAGAATGGCACAACTATGTCTCATCACCTCCCCAGCTATCAACAACGATATAAATATTAGAGCAGAATGGGCTTTAGAGCCTTGGTTGGCAACCAGTCTAGAAGAAAGACTTGCTACTGTAAGTCCAACAGCCCCACATAATGCCCTAATGAAGCGTCAATTTCAAAAAGTAGAAAATTTGCACATAGAGGTCCAAGAAATTAGTGTCTACTTGTAAACAGTATGACAAGTATGCTTTGTTTAATAATCCTAGTATGATGTAAATAAATATCGTAGTATCCGCTTGAATATTCCTTCTTAATCTTCATAATCTTCTTATGAGATTAACGTCAACAATACCAGTGGTTAGTAACTTTTGAACTAAGAAGAGTTGAGATTATCCCAATATGTACTGAGTTCATATATATATATATATATATATATATATATATATATATATATATATATGACAAGTATCATTTGTTTAATAATCCGAGTATGATATATATATATATATATATATATATATATATATATATATATATATATATATATATCCCTCACTGTTGGTTTTGTACTCGGTGTCACATCAGAACAGCAAAAAAGCTAGATTACTTGAGGGTTGACCTTAAAAGTAATTTCATAGCCTGCAAGTACGAAATCAGGCATTAAAAGTGGTCAATTGGTGCGCCAAAATAAAAAAGAAGTCAGCAGAATCACAAGATACAAGAAGAAGCGGGGAGAAGATCGAACGTTCGAAGAATGTCTCGAAAACCACATACCCTCGACGGCCAGCCTTAATTTGACAGATTCCAGAAGTGAATCCTGTTATAAATGTGCTTGCCCCTCCCTTCATTAGTTCGCACGACCGTTACCCCTTGTCAGTACCTCGTACATAATGGGCTATTCTTTCTTGATCGCGTAGAAAGAGAGAAAAATACACTGCTTGGTTTCAGTGAGAAAATGAAAGCAAAAAAGAAAGCAAAAAAGAAAGAAAGAGGTGAAAAAAGAAAGGAGGAGATATAGAAGTGTTTAATGCTCCCTGCCAATACCTTATAAATAATAGACTATTCCGTTTTCATTGCGTAGAAAAACAAAAGACGCTACTTAGTTTCAGTGAGAAAAAGAAAGAAAGAAAAAAAGGAAAGAAAGCAACCGAGATAGATAGATAGATAGATAGATAGATCTAAATGGACTGTTAGATAGATAGATAGATAGATAGATAGATAGATAGATAGATAGATAGATAGATAAAGAAACAGACGATGACAGAAAGAAAGAAAGAAAAAGAAAGAAAGCCTCTGAGATAGATAGATAGATAGATTTAGAAACAGCCTAAGACAGAAAGAAAGAATGAAAGAAAAGAAGAAAGAGGTGTTAAAATCTGTTTCAGTGAAACGAAAAAAAAAGTAGTCAATTCCAAATCTTTTCATTTGTACCCCCTTACTTCTAAAAATAACAACCAGCATTCACATTTATGATTGTTTATTGCAATGTTTTTTTAAAACTGTAAAGTTCAAAATTTAACGATGCGATATGGGAATTCCTACGGACATTTTGTTGTCATAGAACTCACTATGAGCTGATTAAATCATTAGCTGAAGAACTAAGATTCATGAGAAATTTCAAATAGGAAAACCGTGAAATTTTCACGGGTTAAAAACAAGTAAAGAATTATTTTTACGTGAGAAAAACTTTGTGTCGTTTTCTCAGCAGACGATGTTGCATAATTTCTTTTTGTCTCTTAATTTTTAAAAAATTATCCCATGATTTTTTTTTTTTTGTGACAAACGAACACCAGACTCGACTTGTTTATTAAAATTGTTCTTTATATTATTAGATTGGCTGCGCATGTGCATTATAGTCTTTAACTGTCGTCAATTGTCTGAATTTGTTGTAATTGTTCTTTCCATGTGACCCCCTCCCCCGCCGACACGTGCGCTCGTAAAATGACGAACCCTAACCCACACCGACGCCCACGAACGGACAGAGACAAAAGTCGAAGGACGATTTGTGTCCCTAGAAGGAATAAACAAAAATGAAAAAGGTACACAAATGATTGGAAACGTAGATTGATTTTTATATTTTTCATGTGACATGCACGTGAACAAAGAGAGAGAGAGAGAGAGAGAGAGAGAGAGAGAGAGAGAGAGGGAGTGAGAGGAGAACAGAGAGAAAAAAGAAAGACAGAGATACAGATATGTGGGGATAGAGAGAAAAATGAGAGAGAGAGAGAAAAAGGAGAGAGAGGAAGAGAGAGAAAAGAGTGAGACGTGGATAGAGAGAAAAAAAAAAGAGAGATACAGATATGCGGGGATTGAGAGAAAAATGAAAGAGACAGATACGACGAGAGAGAGAAAATGGGAGAGAGAGAATGAGTGAGACGAGGACAGAGAGTAAAAAGGAGAAAGAGAGGGAGAGATGCGGTGATAGGGAGAAAAATGAGAGAGAGAGAGAGAGGGAGATACGGAGAGAGAGAGAGAGAGAGAGCGAATAAATGGCGAGAGAGAAGGAGTAAGACGAGGATAGAGAGAAAGAGAGAGAAACAGATATGCGGGGATAGAGAGAAAAATGAGGGAGACATGTGACGAGAGAGAGAAAATGGGAGAGAGAGAAGGAGTGAGACGAGGACAGAGAGTAAAAAGGAGAAAGAGAGGGAGAGATGCGGTGATAGGGAGAAAAATGACAGAGAGAGAGAGGGAGATACGAAGAGAGAGAGAGAGAGAGAGAGCGAATAAATGGCGAGAGAGAAGGAGTAAGACGAGGATAGAGAGAAAGAGAGAGAAACAGATATGCGGGGATAGAGAGAAAAATGAGGGAGACATGTGACGAGAGAGAGAAAATGGGAGAGAGAGAAGGAGTGAGACGAGGATAGAGAGTAAAAAGGATAAAGCGAGAGGGAGAGACGCGAGGATAGAGAAAACAAGGAATAGAAAAGGAAGTGACGAGAGAAAAAACGAGAGGGAGAGAGAGAAAAACAAAAGAGACATTTTGAAGCAACTAATATAAAAAATGCACAGTTCCTCCTCATCTTTACTTGCCATGTCACAATCATGACTATCCACAGCTTCCTTTTTATATGTAGATAGAATCATACCTTTATAACTCTGGATATATACACAACCCATACATTCAGTTAAAAAGTACAAATAAAATCATCCTTGAAAATGGCTAGAAGAATAGCCGAAAGCGTTCTGAAATGCAGAACATTTGGACAGTTTTTACACACACTTTGTGCCCAGAAAATAAAACACTTGTACGAACATAACGAAAATTCAATAAAAATCCTAATTGCAGTACCTTGTCAGTCGTCTTTAACGAAGTTGAAATTAATAAATTAATGCTCGCTCTCTCTCTCTCGCGCGCGCGCGCTCTTTCTTTCTCTCTCTCTCTCTCTCTCTCTATATATATATATATATATATTATAAATTAATTGATTTAAAATATGTTTTTTTCGCTACACAGTTCTAATCATGTTTCAAAAATGGAAGTTAAAGCTTCGAATTTAATTTTGTAATTAACACCCAAACACCACTTGTCTGGATGAATAGATTTCTCTGTATCCTTGGAAAAGTGAATTATGATTTTTGTTGTGTCTTTAAAACCCAGTAATTTTAAAAGTTACTCCAAAATTCGCTTGAGGATGAAATGGAACTAATGTCTTTAATTTAATTACAAAATTAAATTCGAAGCTTTTAGCTTCCATTTTTGAAACATGGTTAGAACTGTGTAGCGAAAAAAACATATTTTAAATCAATTAATTTATAATAGTAATGCTCTGTAAATTTACATTGAGCACTATTTTGTAAAAATAAAAATATCTAAAAGAACACCGGATTATATATCTTACTGTTCTTTCTTTATATATATATATATATATATATATATATATATATATATATATATATATATATATATATATATATATATATTGTGATAAAAAGAAAGAACAGTAAGATATATAATCCGGTGTTCTTATTGATATTTTTATTTTTACAAAACAGTGCTCAATGTAAATTTACAGAGCATTAATATTATAAATTAGCTGCTTTTAAATATGGTTTCTTCGCTACATAAGAATTACCATGTTTCATAAACCGAAGCTAAAAATTTCAAATTTAATTATATAATTAAATTAAAAGCATTAGTTCTGTTTCATCTTCAAGCGAATGTTGCTATTCCAAAATATATATACACATCGTTGAATAATTTAGGCATGGTCTGTCTGTTTATTATCGGTTGGATCCTTTTATATTCACGGATAAGCTTTTTGGTGTTGTTATTGAAGGATGAGAGAAAATCACCTATTGATACATAATTCTTTTATTTTCGAGTACTTTCAACATAGCACAAAACCCTAATGATGACATTGGCCTTTTTTCATGTCGAAAGTTATTATTAACATTTTACCCCAGCTTTTTGTATCGAATTGAAACGATTTTCCATTTGTCAAATTGCTTAAAAACTTATCGTTATTCTATATCCAATTTTATATACACACACACACAGAGAAAAACACACACATGCAAACACACATACGTGCAAATACACACATATATAGATATAAACAGATTGATATATATAGACGATTACATAGATATATATATATAAATAGATGTGAACAGATTTATATATATATATATATATATATATATATATATATATATATATATATATATATATATTAATAGATAGATAGATAAACCCCCACACACATATATGTAGATAGATAGATAGATAGATAGATAATGAACAGGCTGAGATCGATAGATAGATAGATAAACAAACACACACACGCACATATATATGTGTGTGTGTAGATAGATAAATATGAAGAGACTGAAACAGATAGATAGATAGATAGATAGATATGAACAAACTGAGATAGATAGATAGATAAACACACACACACACATATATATATACATGTATGTAGATAGATAAAAATGAAGAGACTGAAATAGATAGATAGCCACACACACACACACGCACACACACATAGATAGATATATACGAAGAGACTGAAATAGATAGATATGAACAAACTGAGATAGATAGATAAACACACACATATATATATATATATGTAGATAGATAAATATGAAGAAACTGAAATAGATAGATAGATAGATAGATAGATAGATAGATAGATAGATAGATAAACACACACACACATACATATATATATATATAGATAGATAGATAAATATGAAGAGACTGAAATAGATAGATAGATATGAACCGACTGAGATAGATACAATCACAGACAGGTCGTGATGAAATGTTAATAACCTAAGATGCCCACGAAGTAAACAGGTTGGAATAAATACCAATTTGTAGAGAAAAACAAATTTATGACATCAAGCGAAGTAAACAAAATCAAGGCCTAGCTAATAGGCCTGCAAATATGACCCCCTCCTGAAAGATCCTTTCAACAAACAACCCCCTCCGCCTTACGACTCATGTCTACCCAATTTCCACGTGCAAAGCGAAGAGAAAGTTGGGAAGTAACGGAACGCAGTAGAGTGTCACCGGAATTCTTAAAAGCAGACGAGGTTTCAACAACAACAGTCATTCGAGAAAACTACATCACCACCCCACGCTGCCTCCACTATCAACACGAAATCTGCGCCAATGTTGACGCACGCACATAAACGCACATGCGCAGAGTGAAAATAGGAAGGTCATTGACGGTGAAGTTTTAGCTTGTCGTCAACATGAAGAAAACGTACCAGATACCGGATAACACTGTTCGATGGTCTCGAGTGAATGAAGCCTGTACGTTTTTAGCAAGGACCCTCCTTCATTCGAACAGGCGCTACAGAATCACAAAGAACTTTTCGAAATAAATGAAACCACATCACTTCAGGATTTCAACAGAGGTGTCGGCAAAAATAAATAGCACATATAAATCGAGGAGAAAATAAGGAGTTAATCAAGATTTGGATTACGACACAACTTCGCACAAAAGGTTAGCAAGGAAACCTCCATCAATACTGGAAAGAGCGATAACAGCTACTGGGCTTGAGAAGAGAAAATAATGACATAATTAAAATGTTGACATTCCACACTACTTCAAACAAAAGGTTAGGATGGAAACCCCCATCAATACTGGAAAGAGCGATAACATCTATTGTGCTTGAGAAGAGAAAATAATGACATAATTAAGATGTTGACATTCCACACTACTTCAAACAAAAGATTAGGAAGGAGACCCCCATCAACACTGGGAAGAGCAATAACAGTGAACTTAGAAACCTATTTTCTGGAAAAATTCTTTTAAGAAAAAAGATTTTATAAATTTCACTGGCTGCTTATTTAATGAATGTTCAATGTTTCCTTATAAGTAAATGGCTAATATTACCATTAGAGATGAGAACTGATACTACACTTTGATCCTCACAGGGTGTGTAGAAAAGCCTAACTGGCTTCCCGTTCAATGAATACTGAATGTTTCCTTATAAGGAAACGGCTAATATTACCATTATCACCATTTTTATTACGATTTCCATCACTACATTGATAAGATATGAAAAAAAAAAAGTGAAAATATAAATATGTAGCTCAACCTTACCTGGAAACTGTGGTCGTGCTAGTCATTATATGAGCACTGTGAACGGTTTCGAACTGCCTAGGTATGTCTGGAGAAGCATGAATTTAAGTGAACCTTGAAACCACCCAGATTGTTGAAGATAGCTAGGATACTGAAAAGAGGGCAGGGATGTTGAAGATATTTGTTCTCACTTAATATTCAATGTCAACTCCAATTACGGATATGAACACTAATTGGAAATATAATCATGTGCAGAGGCCACCTGAAAAGGGAAACGTAATCTTTATCAATGGACAATACCGTTAAAACCAACGAGCATAGACATAACCCCCAAAAATAAAATGCTCTTCCGTGTGAACACAGATTAAACCGTTAATGACCCCCCCCAATGGAATGGCTGATGCTAACCTCCATGAGACTGACTCGTTACGCCTTCTCTGGCTAACGCTCTCGGTTGACATGAAAAGACTATACTGAATCTAGTCTAGGTCACTGTCAAATACATACATATACCTGGTACGGTGCCATAAAATAAAAATTCGTTGGGGTTGCTAAATTGGGTGTTAAAAGTGCATGTGTTAAATCAAATATTACGTTTTAAAGTCTCCTGATTTTGAATGGTGATCCGAAAGTCTTGTCACCTCCTATCAAAAAAATAATGAGGACAATAGAAGAACAAGTAATAAAAAGCAAATGTACTGGATTCAGTTTATTCACTTTCATTGACGCTGTCAGACATCGAGAAGGTCTGGATAAACACCATCATTTTTGTGGCACAAAATGATGCGGCGCCATGCCCTGTGTGATATTTTACGAAGCTCTGCTTTGTCGCAAAGGCTCTCCGAACGGCGTCCTTCAACAGATGGATATTCTGGTATCGGTCAGGTGAGTCTCTCCTTGTGCGTTGAAATCGAAAATTATATTCTGTTGGGGTGACAAGACTTTCAGATCACCCTGTAGTACTAAAATTCTAAAATTCGAGGTACTACAGAGGAAAGATCATCAGAACATTTGCCATGAAAATATTTATAGAAGAAGCACACTGAAGCTATGTTACTGCAGTTGGAAAGTGTTTGAAGTCGAGAGACCAGATCAGGACCGATAACATTGCAGATTCTCTATGGGATTTTGTCAAGAATCTGTATATACATAGCAGAAGCACCAGACCATATGTGACTGCAATATCCCATGCATGGACGAATGGTAGACTTATAAAGATGCAAGATGGATTCAAGCGAGAGAAATTGTCTAGCAAACACAGTGAACCAACTGCAGATTTAGCAATTAACTCGATATTATAACCATTCATATCATAAGACCAACAAGGCGCAACATGTTACTCTCCTGGAGGTTAGCATCAGCCATGCAAGGCTAAAGAGTTTCTGTAAGACGGTTAAAAATGAGCAGTTTAGTTTTGGAGGCGTTGAAATAAACGAGCAATTTCTTGCCCCAGTTAACAACACATTGAAAGATTTCAACAAGCCATTTCTTGCCCCAGTTAACAACACATTGAAAGATTATTTTCGAGATCAATATACCAATTGAATGAAAAAAAAATAATTGTATGGGATGTTGAAACCTAATGCAGATGTGAAGGGATGTTACAACGTTATAAAAATAGTGTTTAGGAAAATCAATGACATCTTCCTGTGATGCGCTTTGTCCTTTAGACCTGGACGCAAATTTACTGTTAGTGATCTAGTGACTAAAGCCAGGTCCTTAAAACAATTCAGCTTTCTTAGCAGGTCTTTTATTAGCACAATGCGTGATACTCAATAGCGAAAAAAAAAAAAGAAAGAAAAAAGAAAGCAAAAGTAAAAATAGCTAAATTAAATTGGCGAGATTTGCCAAGGGTAGTTGAATATAACGAACCCAACCGGAATTGGAACTCGGCTCTCCGATTACCAATTTCGAGTCGTTGTTCATTATACCATCTGCACATCCAAGTTTACAGCAAACGGTTACCCATCTAGATGCGGGTCAGGCTTGACTTTGCTTAATTTCGGAGATCCTACAGGAACCGGTGTTTCAACGTGATGTGGCCGTAAGTTTGAAGTGAAAAGGGCAATAATAATAATAATAATAATAACAATAATAGTAAACAAGTTCAAAATAGAGTTTCAAATGGGTACAGAAATATAAGTAAAGCATAATACACCGACTGAAGCCCCAAAATACTTAAAAAAGAAAGCAAAGGCAAACGCAACCGACCAAATATAGAAACGATTGCAAGATAAACCTCTTCAACGGCCAATACTCTGCCTGTACCAAACAAACTGATGCAGACAAACCCCTTACCCGTCAGTGGCTACGTTGTGCAAGGGGTTAAAAGCTGAAACCGAAGGTTTTATCCTTGCGGCACAGGACAAATGCTGGCTAACTAGAAATTACCAAGCACACATACTAAAATATTGTGTCTGTCTTCATTTCTGAGATGAGGTATTATATACATTATTTACATTATCCGGACTATTGTCCTCATCTTTGTCGCCATATTTATCACAACTTCAGGTGGTTGGAATGTCGAACTTAACCCTTTATTTCACTTGCTGGGGCTAGACTGTTCTAGTTCCACGTGCCATGTTTTAATGGATGTCAGTTATCAGTTATCTCCTGTTAATTCCCCTTTGACATATGTCACAGTGGATAAAGGCATTAGTTAAATGCAGTGACAGTACCCAAAGAGTGTGAGTTCAATACCCGGCTAAGGCGGTGGAGAACTTTCCAAAAAAATACGAAAAATAGTTCTCAAACGTACAGTTGACACTTTACGAAGGGGCTTTATTTGATGGAAATTGTCTGCAATCTAAAGTTGTTTTATTTTTATTTCTTGACAAAACTGTTATGATGGCATTTCTGAACTTACGTCTCTGGTTTGGACCCGGAAGAAAATGAGTATACGCCAGAAATCAAAGAAGAAGGAGGAGGAGGAAGAAGAAGGAGATGGAGGAGAAGAAGAAAAAGAAGAAGAGGAGGAGGAGGAGTAAGAGAAGGGGAAGAGAAGGAGCAGAAGAAGAGGAGGAGGAGGAGGAGGAGGAAGAAGAGAAGGAGCAGAAGAAGAAGAAGGAGAAGAAGAAGAAGATTTAAGAAAAAAGCGCGATTTAAGAAAAGAAAAAACAGTATTTGACAATATTTCGACAGTTTTTCAATTTATATTTCAATTGTTTTTCATGGATAAAAATCTACAAAAGATTATAAGTCTTTGTACAAGCGTTGTGAAAAAACGCCTGTACAAACACTCTTCCCGTAAGTGTTGAAAAACATTGGAATAGTTACGTCATTTTGGTTAATAACAACAACAACAACAACAACAATAATAATAATAATAATAATAATAATAATAATAATAATGAGAAAAACTACCATAAATAATTTAGGTAATAATAAGCACATGAAAAATAAATTAATGTAACTTTGTATTAAATTGGGTGACATCTTTAATGGGAAAGGTGTGTTTGATGGACCGTAGCAAGATCATTGATATTTGATTTCTAGTTTGTGAGTTTTGCTCGTGAATCATAACACTCTTCCGGGTTCAGTCTGATTCTCTTATTAATTAGAATTACATTTGCGTCGTAGTTATGGATCCTTTGGTATGATTGAATAAAGGAACAAGTATGGGATTTTTTTATAAATTTTACATGTTTCGTTATTTATTTAACTTCAACAGATTACATTCACAAGATCTCTAAAGAAGCCAAATAAACAGCAAAACATGACAAATTTATAATGATTTCGTACTTGTTTCCTATTCAATCACTATATATATATATATATATATATATATATATGTGTGTGTGTATGATCTTTCAATCACTATATATATATATATATATATGTATGATCTTTCAATCACTATATATATACATATATATGCATATATATATATATATGCATATATATATATATATATATATATATATATATATATATATATATATATATATATATATAATTATCTATTCGAAAATTATAACATAAATATGTTATAAAATCACTACAAAAATATCCATTTTGTTTGAACACTTCTGGTGTCTTATCAAGTGATGATGTTGAATGTAGAATAAAGGGTTTTAAAAGGTTCAAGTCGCTGTTAACAGCGTTTCCCCTTGCGAGGGGTGGTTAATTGATTATATTAACAGGAAACCAGCGGTAATCGTCTACTCCTGCTCAAAAGACTGGGGATGAGTGTGAACAGGATGAGAGATCAGCCTAATAATAATAATAATAATAATAATAATAATAATAATAATAATAATAATAATAATAATAATAATAATATATGTATATGTATATATATATATATATATATATATATATATATATATATATATATATATGCGTGTGTGCGTGTGTGTGTGTGTGTGTGTGTGTACCATTTGGGAAGACCAGGTACTGTAAGCAACCTTCCACAACCCGAAATATACCATAATAAACCACAAAAGGTTGATAATCCGCAAATAAAAACATAAATCAATCATATACATGTATTATTAATATTTGCTATATTTATAGGTAAAGAGTGCTCAATATCGGAGATGGAGCATTTATTTATATAGATATAGTGTGGACATAGAGATCAATACTCCATGGTGACTGTCAGTTTCACGTTTCAAGTTTAAAAATCGTATTGAATGTGAAACCGATAATCACCATGCAGCGTTGATCACTATATCCACACACAAACTCTCTCTAATCTCTCTCTCTATACATACACACACACACACACACACACACACACACACACACACACATATATATATATATATAAAAGTGAACATTGGAGTCATTTTATATTTACATACGCTCTGTCTCTGATCTTGAGCACTTTATTCCATAAATATAGCATACCTTAAAACTATATTTATATATATATGTGTGTATTGTTCAATTCAGTTAAACCAGCTTTCTGTTGCCTCGAGTCTTTTCTTTATCTTTGTGGAAATTGTCCTGTATTATGTGCCGTAGAGGAGAATTGATATTATATAGCAGTTCAGCCACTTTTTTTTTTTTCTAACGAAATTTTCGAATGGACATTGAAATAGCAAAATATATTTTCCAAGAACTGAATGGTGGGAATTAATGGCTAAAAAACCCTACCAGGAAAGAAGGAAATAAACGGAGAATAGAATTAGAGAACACTTCATTTTAGATTTTTCTAAAAAGTGAATGAAGATTTTAAAAATATCAGTCAGTATCTTAAGCTTAGTGTTTTATTTATTTTTTGCACAAAGCACGGATTACTCATTGAGGATTGAACTCGATACTTTAAGAAGACTGACTAGTTAAACTGTCTTAAACATATGCCTGGGCGCTCGGACGGACTACTATTTCCGACTGGCAATATAGGAATAGGATGCATACATATCCGTACGTGAAAACAAAAAACATAAATAAATTAGAAAGATTAAATAAATTGTATAGAAAGCAGGATGATACTTGAAAATAGGCGTTAATTTTTTATTCAATCTCAATATCGAATGAGAACTTCTTTTTCTTCTTATTATTACTATTTATTCTCACGTTTCTTTTTTTAATTGACCAGTTTTAATCCGCGCATGCGCACTACGTCTCCTTTGGACGTAAACATAAACAAAGATGTTTGTAAACAGACCCGTTTTGTACAGAGTCATTAACAGTTTATATATCACAAGCACAATGCATTACTTTTCACGTGTAGTGTCTGAAACCATCGAATAATAATAAAAAATAATGAATTGAAAACAATTTCAAGAACCTATAATTTTAAATTTTAAAGCTGATTGTTGAGTGTTGGGGAAACAGAAAATGTCTCGCCTTCTACTTCCCTAAATCAACACTAACCGTCTCTTTCTTTCTTTTTTACTATAACAGTCTGTAACACACAAGGAGTTTGTTGTGTGATTTTTGACATTATCCGAAAATTAAAGTGTGTAAGAAAGTGTTTGATCGAAGGAGAATTGATTTTTTTTCATCAACTGTTTTTCTATCAGACGTTCAAGTAAACATTAATTAATAATATTAATTATAATAATTATTATTATTGTTACCTGGTAACCACGAAACCGTTTCCTTTGTTTAACGACTACAGCCTTGAAAAAAATAAAAATAAATAAATAACACGTTTAAAAGATCGTACAGTTAATCACTTTGTTGGACTTGTCTTTTTTCAGATTTTTTCCAAAAATGCTCTTCTTAACCCCTTGCCCACCGGTGTAGACGTGTATATACGTTTTTTACCAAAAGTGTTTTTTTCATAAACATGTCCAACCAAAACATAACGATCTAAAGACAATGACCAATCTAATGACCAGCTAAAGACAATCTTAATTCTTTTTAATGTCTTTCTGAGCTTGAAATTATTCCAACTGTCGACTTATACGTCTGGTAGGGGTGTTTGCCACCGTTCGGGTACTTCAAGGTGCCTCAGTTTCTTAGTTACTAAAAAAACAAATTAAAAATAAAATATCGTCTGAAAATGAAACGTTTTTTCCCAAAATAATTGGCGAGAAGGGGTTTTAATTTACGTCAACTACAGCCACGATGATACACAAAGAACCATTCAGATCGTGAGTAAGGATTTGAGGAACAATAAGTGTGATTGATTGTTTTATTATTATTATTATTTTAAATACTTTCTCCGGTGTAGACGTATACGTCTTTTTCGGACATGGACGAATAAACACGCCCAAAACATAATGTTCATAACCCAGCTACCGACGTGTTTATACGTCAGTCTTGATTTTTTTTTTTTTAATGCCCTTCTGAGCTTGAAATGAGTTCTGTTGTCAACTCATACGTCTGGTAGAGGTGTTAGCCACCGCTCGGGTACTTCAAAGTGCTCCAGTTTCTTAGTTACTATATTAAAAACAAATTTAAAATATCGTCTGAAAATGAAACGTTTTTTCCCAAAATAATTGGCGGGGAAGGGGGTTTAATTTTCGTCAACTACAGCCACAATGATACACACAGAACCACTCAGAAATGTGACCAAAATAACGCCCTCACATTTTGCTCGTCTGATGACAATATTTTTTATTCATTTATTTATTTATAAAATATTATTTACTTATTTATAAAATAGTATTAAATTCGTTATTATCCATTTCTATAGAAATTTTTTTTTCAGAAAAAAAACAAAAAAAAAAACAGTCAGAGGTAACGTCAGCGTGTCTGCGTGTGTACGAGTAAGCACGACACAGACAGGCAGGTAACCTTAGCCTACATAATGTATAAATCCTCACAAGCATCACTCTCGTGCGCACACGCAGAATCTAATTTATCTGTCTAGCTCGCTATTGTAGCATATTTATTCCTCATTGGGAACCCAAGAATTGGATTTTATATCCGACTAAGTTAGGAGTAGCACACACACACACATACCAAGGCGCACAAAAAGACACAAACATACGCGCCTGAGAGCACACATATGTATATGTGTGTGTGTGTGTGTGTGTGTGTGTATGCGCGATCGTGTGCATGTATATATATGTGTGTGTGTGCGCTTGTGTGTGTGTGTATAGATAGATAGATAGAGAGAGAGAGAGAGAGAGAGAGAGAGAGAGAGAGAGAAAGGGAGGGAGAGAGAAAGAGAGGGAAGAAGGAAGGGAGACTATACCTAGAACATATATTAAATTAAATTTCAACTTTAAAATTCACAACGTCCGCCCTTCTTTGTTTACTTGTGTAGTCGCATCAAAATGTAAACAATAATTTTTCATCCGATGAAGTCCAAAAGGACGAAGCGTGTCGAACGAAAACTTTTTAAACTTTGACATCGTTTTTTTTTTTACTAAGATTGTTCTTGATATATAAAAATATATATAGTCACCCTCCCATAGATAGATAGATAGATAGATAGATAGATAGATGGAGTTGCAGACGGAAAGATATGACGATAGATAGATAGATAGATTCTCATTGCAGGGAGATTGTAAAAAAACTTTAATAATTGTTAGTTTTAATATATTTTAATTTTATATATGACGTCTTATTACTAATGTTGATGTACAGGTAAATGCCTAGATAATGGCAGATAATATTATAAGAAAATAAGTAAAATCTCTCTCTCTTGCTATATATATATATATATATATATATATATATATGTGTGTGTGTGTGTGTGTGTGTGTGTGTGTAAATATGTAGAAAAAAGGAAAGAACTCGTTAGGTAAATAATCCGAAATTCTTTAGTATTTTTGTTTTTATTTAAAAGAGGCTAAATAATATTAAATATAATTATTATATATATATATATATATATATATATATATATATATATATATATATGTGTGTGTGTGTGTGTGTGTGTGTGTGTGTGTGTGTGTGTGTGTGTGTGTAGAATATGTAGAAAAAAGGAAAGAACTCGTTAGGTAAATAATCCGAAATTCTTTAGTATTTTTGTTTTTATTTAAAAGAGGCTAAATAATATTAAATATAATTATTATATATATATATATATATATATATATATATATATATATGTGTGTGTGTGTGTGTGTGTGTGTGTGTGTGTGTGTGTGTGTGTGTGTGTAAATATGTAGAAAAAAGGAAAGAACTCGTTAGGTAAATAATCCGAAATTCTTTAGTATTTTTGTTTTTATTTAAAAGAGGCTAAATAATATTAAATATAATTATTATATATATATATATATATATATATATGTGTGTGTGTGTGTGTGTGTGTGTGTGTGTGTGTGTGTGTGTGTGTGTGTGTGTGTAAATATGTAGAAAAAAGGAAAGAACTCGTTAGGTAAATAATCCGAAATTCTTTAGTATTTTTGTTTTTATTTAAAAGAGGCTAAATAATATTATTATATAATTATTATATATATATATATATATATATATATATATATATATATATATATATATAACTGACTATGTGTATGTGTGTATGTGTGTGTTCGTGAACTACTCGAGAACCATAAGGCATATTTCCACTAAATTTGGAACATAGATTGTACTCGATACTGAGTGTGTCTGGGGAAAAAATAGTCATTTTTCGAAAATCAATAACCGATAATCGATAAATATAATGTTTTAATGGAAATTTCCATTAGTTTGGTTGGTTTTAAACTTTCAGACTTGAAGTCTAAACCCTAAGGCCGATTTTAATGAAACTTGATAAGTGTATGCAACTTACTGTCACGCTTATTATACATTATAATGATTTTAGTTTCTCTCAACACTGGGACCCCCAGAGTGCCCCAAATGGACACCCAAAAATTCAAACTCCTTTCATTTTGATGAAATTTTGCATGTTTGTTACGCCCTTACAATGAGATAGAAATCGGTTGTCAGATTTTTAAAAATGCATGAGGGTGGGGGCAGGATGACCCTATAAACCCCTTGATGCCACAATTGCTTTTCAAGTGTATTTTGTAACAGTATTCCCCAATATATATATATATATATATATATATAAATTAAATAAAAATAAGAAACAAAGCAAAGAAAAAAAAAAAGGAAAAAACAACACAAAGTATGTCACGGCGAAGAAGTACTTAAAGAGTGCTCAAAAGCCCGGATATAAACAAAAACGCACATCCACGCCCACACTGATTGTACCGGGCGGGAAAAGAGAGCCTTATATCCTTTGTTTAAATTTATCGACAGTTTCCATTTTATTTATTTAATAAAATCCATCGCAAACAAATCAATCAACGATTAATATGCCAGGGGTTACTGATATTGAAAGAGTGCGAGAAAAATATTATTAAAAAGTATCAGGAAGACAGTAGATAACGCTTGACATTGCATTTAAATGTTTGAAGATCAAAGTTGACTGTGAAGCAAGAGGTCGGAAGAGAGTTCCACAAGCGAAAATTGAGTGAGAACAATAGGAGAGTAACCAGCAAGACAGTAAATAACGATTTATATCGCATTTAAATGCATGAAGATCAAATACATTGAAATAAACACTCAGAGGCGACACGATTGCGCCAGTAGGAAACAGCCTGTCGCCCCTGAGTGTTTACTTCAATGTTCACTTTTATATTTATATTTACATACGCTCTATCTCTGATATTGAGCACTTTACCTCATAAATATAGCACACCTTAAAACTATATTTCTTCACACACACACGTATATATATATATATATATATATATATATATATATATATATATATATAGTGTCAAACCGCAGCTCATCAGTGTGGCTAAATTAATAAATACAGATATAAGCAGCCATAAAATGCGATCGATCACGCGCATATATAAATTTGCAATTATATATATATATATATATATATATATGTGTGTGTGTGTGTGATAAGTGCCGCTTAACAATGAGGGTGAAGGAAAAGATATCTGTTCAAATGTATCAGCATGCTGCTTAAAAGGGTGGAGAAGAAAAAGATGCACACTTTTAAATGTATTGGAACGTTTTAACCATCTAACGTAGCCATGTAATTGTTCAAATATCGTACTTCCTCTCAGGGGATGTTACGATGACCGCAGTATCGGAGAATGGACAAAGTTTATTTATCTATTCTGATTTTGGTTGATTTTCCATCTAGATGTGTACGCTTCTATAGATCCACTCTGAAAAATCTGCTCTGGTTATCATCGGATCGCGGCCATCATTCCTGTTTTTGAAAGTTTTCTGATTGGCTGGACGGACTATGTATTCTTAGAGATGAAATTTTGATCTCGTTGTAATTATTTTTTTAATATTTTATTATTTTTTTCTTGCATCCTAGCTGTGAAAGCTTTTTAATTAGTTGGTCGAAATATGGCTTTGTAGCATGCTGGTTATCATTATCCATCTATTTGCTGAAAAGTTTGTGAAATTTTGGTCTTCGTGTTATTATTCATTTATTTTTTATTTATTTATTTCTCTATCACTACACTATGTACCCGATTTAAACGTTATCCTCTCCCATTGCATATCCGTATAATATATTTCAACGTATCCGTTAAAAAGCGATGGTTCCTTGCTGTTTAAACGAATACACTAAGTACTAACTGACAATGAAGTGTAATCTTAATTGTCTGAAGAGAACAGTTGGCGTGAACCTCGGAGTTACGGTTTTAGATCGGTGTCCCTGGACAGATTTCCTTGGTTGATGCTATTGTAACAACTCTCTCTGTGTCTTTTTCGCGCTCTCTCTAACTCTCTTTCTTTCTTTCTTTCTTTCTTTCTTTCTTTCTCTTGGTGTGTTCTGTTTCACATTTCGAGTTTCTTTCTTCTGTAAGCATTGAGTACTGTTAGGTTTTGTTTAGGTGAGTGGCTCTTTCTTTTTCTTCTTCATTTTTCTTTCTTTGCAGGTTTCGTATTGGTTGCGTTTGTTCCTGGTACTTTCCCTCCACTTCATACTCAACAACAGCCAGTATGACGTTTGCTTTGTCATTTTCAGATTTGGAATGAACGAACGTTCACGTGCTATATAACTGTGATATCGATTTTAGCATCACGTGACAGATTAAAGGCATTTTGACACATGGGCACCAAGATCAATAGTTCTCAACTTTTCATCGTCCCCGCGAACCTTTCGTCCTGCCCGGCTGTTTTGGCACACACTTTGAGAACAATACAAGATAAACTGTACGGTCAACATAGAAGAGATATCAGAGAAATTATTGGTGGACACAAATTTAACAACATAAAATATACAAATCACATGTTTGATGGCAGACATTGAAAGAAACCTGCAGGTATCTCTAGGTAATGAAATAAAAAGAAAAGCGAGAAGAAAGGACTAACTGTCAATTAGAAAACAGAATCTATGGTCATTAGCAAAAGGGGTAGCATGTGACGTACAAAATAGAGACGTCAAAATAAAGCAAGTACAGAAATTCCATCAGTTTCTTTCTGGTTGTTAGCAACAGTTCCTTTGTAATATATATTCTCTTCAAAACTGATATTTTCATCATTTTTTGTCGAACCAAATTTTGGTTACTCCAAGTCTTTCTTTTTTTTTTTTTTTTTTTTTCATTCATGATGAAATTACCTAAATTTACAACCATATCATACAGTTATGAGCCATGTGTGATACACGCTTAGGTGATCATGTATATTTCGATACATGACTGACGAGGCAGATTTTTTCCTGCAGTAGGTTGCCATTTCTTTCTGCGGTAGAACAGTTGCTATCCAAGACTATAGAACCCGGTCTGTCCTGCTATTTACCCAGATAAATGTTATACCAGACGATGACAAACGTGACACCGAAATCCGAAGAACGTAATGTAATGGCCAAATATGTCTTCCAGAAACTAGACAAAATATGAAGAAACGGGAAATTTTTCGTTGGGAATAGAGTGCTCAACTGTTGTATAATATCAATCCTTTTTCTATGTCAGTGAATAAAATCCGAACTATCGCCAGTCACGATGAGCCGATATTCCCTCGAGGAGGCACCAATGCCTTGAGAGAATATTGGGCCTCAAGCTCACACCTGACCTCAAGCGGAACTCATGCATACAATCCATCGCTAAAGATGCAGGTTAAATGATTGGCTCCTTATATCACTCACTGACTCCTCGTGCTACCCTTTACCTTTATAAGAGCCAGATCAGGCCGAGAATGGAGTACTGTTGTCATATTTGGGCAGGATCTGTCCCCACCTCACTTTCAAGTCTTAATAGAGTTCAAAATTGTCTCCGACTCCTTGTTGGAGATGAAGTATTCTCCACCCTCCAAATTCTCTCTCACAGGAGGGATGTGACAAGGTAAACCTTACTTTTTAAAAAAATATATATTTATTCATATATCCAGAATATGAGATTTTTTTAAACGAGGTCGAGCAGTCGTACAGTCTGCAGTTCATATGTATTTTCAAACAGTTTGCATCCTCACGTACCACACGTTTGACTTTTGTAGTACCCTGGTTTATAGTACCTTACGTCAAATACGGTAAACATTCATGGACAAGAGTTGCGGGTGAGGCGATGTGAGAACGCAGGAAAAACTGTCCCTTTCTCAGGTTACATGACAAGTAAAGAAGATTCGCAAAATTCTAATAAAAAAATGTGGGGAGGGGCAATGTGCCAAGAGGGTAAGAGATTTGATTTCCATACACACTGACTTACTCACACGTCTCCGCAGGGATATGGAAACTCGGGTTTGATAACCCTTAGCTTAGATTGAAAGATATTTTGTTGATAGTCGATTGCTTTCTTTATAATATAAAATTCCCCCCGAGATTTGTAATCGCTTTTTTGTTTTTCAGTTAGTGTTGCAGAGACTAAATCCCGAGGGAAATTAGCGGAGGTGCCGTGAATTTAATTTATATTTTTACGTATTGCCTTTTACCCAGAGATATGAGGGTTCGATCTTCTCGAGGGAAAGTCTGGTAAATAATCAATAAATATTGAGTCTTTTTTTTTTTTTTTCATAATTATCAGCAGTGACACTGTTCCCTAAAGGACACAACAACTGGTAGATAATATTAGTCATTAGCAAAGTGATTTTTATGGAATAAAGTTTTATTGGTAACAAGTTTGAAAGTTATAACTTCTTTGTAATATATGAACAATCTACTATAGTCTATCGGAGTTTTATATCTACACAACTTTTTATTTCTTTTTAATAAAAATGGTGTTGACTTGCTCGGTCATAAAAAAAATATTATTCAAGAAAGCAAATCCCGTAAAAGATTTGAAAATTATTCCAGATTGACGCTTGGAAATTATATTAAACCCAAACACGATTTGCTATTTTATTTGTAAAAATATTACAGACACACACACGACCACGCGCGCAGACACACACAAACACAAAGTAGAGAAAATCAGCCTAACGCCAATAAAAAGAGCACAAATTACATTTTTTTTTAACTTAATATAAAAATAACAAAAATGAGAAAATTGGTAGACAATCGCTAATATCTCCTGACGAGTGAGCCGAACGATTAAAAAAAAAAATCGTCTACGAAAGTCTGGAGTCGGGGTTCTGAATAGAACCTTGCTGCCGGGTGAAGTTTATCGTCATACCCAGAACGGTTTACAGTGTGTGACGATAGTTTGGGGTTTCCCTCTTGACGAATATGCGTTTTATTGTTGTAGAAAATATTAATGTCGATAGTTACCAAGGCAGGGATTATCCTACCACCAAAAATCTCCCATACAAATAACTTATCATAGATCAAAGGATTTAAGGTTCGCATTTTATAGCTGGGTTGTAAGACTATATTTAGGGGAAATTTTTTAAGCTTAAAATATCGCATTAAATTTTATTTATAAGTTGCTATCCACTCAGTAAGGATATCTTAACTTTTTTAATAACTTTTAATAAAAAATTTTATTTTGTCTGAAACTGTTTAATTAATAAAATACATTGAGGTATTGAGGGACTTTGAAGCAATGGACGGCGGCTCGGATTGAGAAATTGGAGAGTCGAGTTCGAATTCCAGTCGGAACCATTACTTTCCCTTGGGAAAGGGTATAAATCCTCTTCTCCGCCGAACTATGGGTAAATAGTAGGGCAGACTGTGTTCTACAGGAGACGGTAATTCTGACTTCAAAACGGGCTTGGCTATCTTGCCAAAAAAAAAACACAACTTCTACTGCGGTTTCATTATATGCGGTGCTCTCACGAGATTCTCAGGAGATTTTAATAATATGTCAGCTATAATTTGAATCTGTTACATTGTTTTAGATAATCTTGATTTTTTTAGATAGATTTTAAAATTTTTACTTCGCAAACACTATAAATTTAAATATAGATATATTTAGGTAAAGAAACAACTGCATGGGAAATTATTTCCTATGCAAATAAAGGGATAAACAAAAAATATGACCATCGGTAGTTAGATTGATTGTTTTGTTTTTTACGGTTTATCAACCTTCTGCAGCTTATTTAAATCCAGAAAATATGTGAGAATTTTTTGGAGATAATAAAGAGTTTTACTGATACAAGTTCTACTAATTAATCCATACATTGGCGGAAAAGAGCTGGATTCATACCTTTCCCAAAGGGGATTTTCGCGTAAGTGAATATAACAGACCCTACTGGAATTTGAACCCGGGTTTTCCATTTTTCAATTCCGATCACTACACCATCCGCACACCCAAGCTTACAGAACATGGTATTCCCAAGCGGTCTCTCATCTAGGTACTGACCACTCTCTATGTTGCTTAACTTCGGGGATCGTACGAGAGCCGGTGTTTCAACGTAATATGGCCGTAAGCTATAACACCCGCACACCCAAATTTACAGGACCTGGCATTGGTAAATGGTCATCCATTTAGGTACTGTCCAGGCTCGACGTTGCTTAACTTCGGTGATCGTGCGAGAACTGGTGTCTCAAAGTGATATGGTCATAAATCACTATTGCTTGAAGGTGAAAACGTAATCAGTAGTCCGGCGCTTCTCGATGTATATCGGGTACACTATACAAGCCAAGAGAACAATTATAACACTAGATAATTTTAAATAGCCTAAGTGCAATCTTGTAGACGTGACAGTCTTGTCTGATAAAGAAGATCTTAACAAAAGAATTTGACAAAATTTCAAATTAAGGAATTTTTTGCAATACAAGGCCAAAGAGCCACTCATTGTAGAGGGTTAACCCTTTCAGCGCTGCGCTGATAAACAATTTTAATCCTTCTGCCTGAGCTCCTGAGTTAAAATTCGCAAATAATTGGTATGTAATGTTTCACGGTAGATCTAAAAATAGTTACATGTGTTTACCCACCGTTCAACCGGTGGTTAGGCATTACATCATTTTTCTTTACCACCAGTAAAGCGGTGGCCGGGGCTCAAAGGGTTAATAAATCAGGTTGTAGGAACGTAAGAGGACGAGTTAAGAAACGCGGATATTGAAAATGTGTAGAAAAGACTACGTTTAACCCTAAACTTATCATAACAGTCAATATTCTAGGGATCTGGGAAGCAACCTCTCGGGAGTCTGTTCGGCAAAAAAGCAGTTCTCGTGAAAAAGCTATCAAAACTTTCACTTTACTAATGGAATACGAAAGATTTGAACTGGTCGAATTAATGGATGAAGCTCATCATATTTCTCATGGAAATAGCGACGGAGTAGCCAAAGGCTTCCGACGTTTCGTCTTTAGAAAAGGAGCTGCAGGATGGAGGATAATTCATCACCCACAAGGCCGTATAGATTTTTCTTTTCTTTTTTTTTTTTTTTTAACTCTGTCAAGGATAGAAAGTTAGGGTTTTTTCTAGCTCCAGCCGAGATTTGGCAACAGTTCTCTATATTTTTGGTCTGTTCTGACTCTTGTAAAGATAGACAATGACAGCAGGAATAAATAGAAATTGCAAGAATATTTGTCTATATTTCTGAGATTATGTACACTATTTACATTATTCGGACTATTGTCCTCATCTTTGTCGCCATATTTATTACAACGTTTCGGCCTTTCAGTATCTGTTTATATTTCTGAGATGAGGTATTATGTACACTATTTACATTATTCGGACTATTATCCTTATCTTTGTCCCCATATTTATTACAACATTTCGGCCTTTCAGTATCTGTCTATATTTCTGAAATGAGGTATTATGTACACTATTTACATTATTCGGACTATTGTCCTCATCTTTGTCACCATATTTATTACAACGTTTCGGCCTTTCAGTATCTGTCTATATTTCTGAGATGAGGTATTATGTACACTATTTACATTATTCGGACTATTGTCCTCATCTTTGTCACCATATTTATTACAACGTTTCGGCCTTTCAGTATCTGTCTATATTTCTGAGATGAGGTATTATGTACATTATTTACATTATTCGGACTATTGTCCTCATTTTTGTCGCCATATTAATTACAATTTGCACGTTCCGGCCCTCATCAGGTGGTTGGAATATTGAGCTGAAGCCTTTATTTTGCTCACTGGGGTAGACTGTTCTAGTTCCACATGCCATGTTTTAATGGATGTCAGTTATCAGTTATCTCCTGCTAATTTTCCCTCTGAAAGTTCTCCACTGCCTTAACCGGGTATTGTCCTTGAGGACACATGACACAGTGGATAAAGGCGTTAGTTAGATCCGGTGACAGGACCCAAATAGCGTGAGTTCATTACCTAGTTAGGGCAGTGGAGAACTTTCTGAGGGTAAATTAGCAGGTGATAACTGATTGCAAATAAACCATAATGCAGCAAAGAACGTAAAGAAGAAAGCAAAAGCAATACCAGTTGTAGTTTGGATTGATTGGAAAAGGTTCCGATAGATTCATTGAAGGGATTCCTGGTAGCCAATGCTTTAAAAAAAATACAAAATAATTATACTCCAAGTACAGCTCAAACATTACGAAGAACTGTATCTATGTAAAATGTGGGTGATTTTAGTTTGTTTTTTAACAAGAATAATCAATGGAAAATGTCATGAAGTCATTTCTGAGCTTAGGTCTCTGGTTGGGACCTGGAAGGAAATTTGTATACAACAGAAATCAAAGGGAGAAATAATAATAATAATAATAATTACTTCAACTAGAAATGTCTTACAAAAAACACACCAATCGATCTTCAAAGATACCTGGAAACTACAGAAGACTGGATGATAATATTTGTCAAAGAACGTGAAAGAAATAAGAAACTTTATTTAGTAATAAAGGAATCCAGCAAATTTAAAATGGAATTTCAAGCGGGTGAAGAATTTCAAATAAACCATAATACACCGACTGCAGCGACAAAGAACGTAAAAAAGAAAGCAAATGTACCAAATGCAGAAATGATGGCAAGATGAACCTCTTCATGGTCAATAATCTACCCGTTGCAAACAAGCTTATGCAGACAAATCCCGTAGCCATCAGTGCCTACGTAGTGCAAGGTTAAAAGCTGAAACCGAAGGTTTTATCCTTGAGGGACGGGACCAATGCTTGCTAACTAGAAATTACCAAGCACAGATACTGAAAAATTATGTTAGCCCAGACGGCAGATTCTGTGATAAATATCCAGAAACAATTGCGCATCTTGTATCAGTTTGAACTGTGTTAGTATACACTGAATCTAAAACTTTTCATGGTAGAGTAGGCCAATATCTGCATTTGAGAAATATATAACTTTTATGGGAAGGAAACTGCAAGAAACTGGTGTGAACATCACCCAAACCCGGTAGCAGAGATAAAACCTGTAATGTTTTTTATGGAACAGTACAATACACACAGACAGAACAATGAAAGCTTATCGCCCAGATATTGTGATCAAAGACCACAAAAACAGAATGTGCTTTCTTATTGACATGGAAGTCTTTGCAGATTGTAATGCATCTTTGAAGATCTTCAAAAAAAAAAAAAAAAAAAAAACTATCACAATACAAAGATCTTTAAGTGGAAATCTCAAAAATGTAACACATGATAACATCAATAATTCCAGTTGTAGTTGGAGAACTCGGATTGATTAGAAAAAGTTACGACAGACTCATTCAAAGGATCCCTGGTATCCTACGCCTTAAGTAAATACAAGAAAAAAAAAACTGTACTCACAAATGCCTCACACATTACGAAGAGCTTTATCTATGTAAAATGTGTGTGATCTTTGTTTTACTTATGAAAAATGCTTCGTGTCAAATGTCATAAAGCCATTTCGGTCTCTGGTTGCAAGGAAATGTGCATGCAACAGAATCAAAGGAAATAATAATAATAATAATAATAATAATAATAATAATAGTAATAACTTATTGATATGGCAGTCCCTGCTGACTGCAATGTATCTTTGAAGATATTCAAAAAGCTGTCAAAATACAAGGACCTTGAAATAGAGGTCTCGAAAATGTGGCATATGGGAACATCAACAATCCCTGTTGTAGTTGGAGCCCTAGGACTGGTTGGAAAAGATTGCAGTAGACTAATTGCAGGGATTCCTGGAAGCCCATGCCTCAAGGAGATACAAAAAATTGTTCTGACAAGTACAGCCCACACTTTACGAAGGGCTCTATCTATGTAATTATTTTATTTTATTTTTTTTTTTTGTCAGTGAAAAGTGTCATGATGCCATTTCTAACCTTAGGTTCCTGGGTGGGACCCGGAAAGAAATGTGTAAACGCCAGAAAGCAAAGAAAATAAAAATAATAATAATAATAATAATGAAAGAAAAGGGTAGATAAGAATATGGTTTAAATTTATACTTCACAGCTATTTTGAATTTATTTGAAATTTTGTATGCAAGCCTCATGTATTGAAAACAAAATGCATTGCTGAAGAAGAGATAATAATAATAATAATAATAATAATAATAATAATAATAATAATAATAATAATGAAGAAGAAGAAGAAGAAGAAGAAGAAGAAGAAGAGGGTAAAGGTAAATTAAAAAAAAAAAGGTTGGTGGAGGAAGACGGCTTTGTACTGCAAAAAAGAGCTGAGAGAATTGATGCTTCTCTATGTCACTCTTGAGTTGCTGACTCGATTACTCGCTACGGCTGCTATGACTGAGTAATAAATACAAGGCCTTTCTCTTCCTCGCCTTCCAAATCCACGTGCCTTGACTCGTGATAAACAATAAACAAAACGGTTTTGAAAAATCAAACACACGAGGAGGATTCCTGATCCAAGAAGAAAGAAAGAAAGAAAGTAAAAGATCCGATTTGCTGCACTTAAAGACAAAGAGACCATTTCAGAGAAATGAAATGCGTACACACAGACACAGTAACACAGATGAAATTAAACACGAAGACATATGTACTGCGAAATCGTCCCTTTTTTGGACCCAGATTAGTCAACAAAAGAAAGGGCAAAAAAGAGAGTGGGGCTGTTTAGCTGCATGTAAATTTCTATGGGTAGGGCGCCGCAAGTAGAGCGATGATGACCAGGTCAGTCTCACATGGCGATTGGCGTTTACTGTGGTCTTGTGCCAGACGAGACGAATTCGGGAAAATTGCTATTTATTAATTAGGGGGGAAATAGCACGTCCGATCACCGTATCTTTCTTTCTTTCTTTCTTTCTTTTTTTCTTTTTTTCTTTCTTTCTTTCTTTCTTTCTTTCTTTCTTTCTTTCTTTCTTTCTCGGTCTGTTCAGTTCCTATCTATTTCGGGTTGTTCATTATCTATCTATCTATCTATCTATCTATCTATCTATCTATCTATCTATCTATCTATCTATCTCAGTCTCTTCATATCTATCTATCTATCTATCTATCTATCTATCTATCTATCTATCTATCTATCTATCTATCTCGGCCTGTTCATTATCGATCGATCTGTATGTATACAAACATAAAAGTGGACAATGAGGTTCACACCGAGTGACGACAGTCTGCTTCATGCATGTACGCCATCTTAAGAGGGCAAACCTTCAAGAACGAAATAGGACGGTAGACGAAAATAAATCAATATACTCTTTCAATAAATAAATATAGCTCTACTCAAATATGTGTATCCACTAAAAATAACCTTTAAATTAATATATATATATATATATATATATATATATATATATATATAGAGAGAGAGAGAGAGAGAGAGAGAGAGAGAGAGAGATTTAATACAAATATAAAACTTGTCACTTAAATGATTGGTGTTACAAAAAACGCAACAATATTGGTATGACCAACAGACAACTTGCCAGACAACATCGTAGATAAGAACAAAATCCTAAACAAGGCAAGGAAAATTAGCAGAAGGTAAACAAAACGCCATCCTAAGTAGTAAATTAAAATTACTCAACGCCCAATGTATCTTAACAGACCAAAAAAGCCTTCCTACGGTCTAATCGTTACTCAAGTTTCACGCTCTCGCGATCTTCAGGGGATTATAATGTATTTCTGTCAGTCAGTTATGTGCCGTGCATAATACACGCTTAGGCGATCATGTATCTTTCAATACAAGACTAATGAGGCAGATTTTTCCCGCAGTAGGTTGCCATTTCTGGGGTAGACCAGTTGCCATCCAAGAACCTGGTCTGTCCTGCTGGGGTTGGGGGAGAAGAGGAGGATTCATACCTTTCCCAAGGGTCAGTCAGTTATGTGCCGTGCGTGATACACGCTTAGGCGATCATGTATCTTTCAATACAAGACTGACGAGGCAGATTTTTTCCCTCAGTAGGTTGCCATTTCTTTCTGCGGTAGACCAGTTGTCACCCGGTCTCTCCTGCTATTTACCAATAGCTGGAGAGAGAAGAAGAGGATTCGCATCTTTCCCAAGAGTATTAGCACGTAAGTGAATGTAATGGATTCGACTGGAATTCGAACTCGCCTCTCCGATTCCTCAATCCAAGCCGCTATACAGGTAGATAGAAGTTAGCACAGTATTTTTTTCCCAGTTCTTTCCTTGTAATTATATATAATTTATTTTTAATAACGTTGAGCTATTTCAATTTATATTTTGAGTGTTTTTTGTCAAATTAATAGTTTCGACATTTCATTGTATTTTTCGACGCAGTACCTAAACATGACTACGTATTTTTTCTTCTTTTTCAATATTTAATGTAAAAAAACAAAACAAACATGTCGCCCTAATAAAACAGCATGTGTAAACGCTGTCGATAGATCCAACATCCACAGCGAGAGCAAATCAACAATTTGTAGTCTGTCTGAACGCCATCAACAAATATACCATTCAATCAAATGCAGCCATGATTCATGCCAACAACCATCTTCCACGTGCGCATTTCAGCGCGTGTTTCTCTCTTTGCTGTTTTTTTTATTGCTTCTTGTGAGTAATTTACTGGCGCGTTCATACTTAAAAAAAAATATTTTAATCAGTTCACCGAGAATAGAAGAGGAATAATAATAATAATAATAATAATAATAATAATAATAATAATAATAATAATAATAATAATAATAATAATAATACTTTAGTTGTAATACATGTGCTCGATCAATCTGGGTTAAGCTTTCCAGGGTATATCAGAATTACTTTATTGGAGGGATGCACCCCACTCACTCAGCATCATCAACAACAATAATAAAAGTCTCACTTTTAACTAAATCAATCTCAGTCTTTCCAAATCTATCTATCTATCTATCTATCTATCTATCTATCTATCTATCTATCTATCTATCTATCTATTTCAGTCTCTTCATATCTATCTATCTATCTATCTATCTATCTATCTATCTATCTATCTATCTATCTATTTCAGTCTCTTCATATCTATCTATCTATCTATTTCAGTCTCTTCATATCTATCTATCTATCTATCTATCTATCTATCTATCTATCTATTTCAGTCTCTTCATATCTATCTATCTATCTATCTATCTATCTATCTATCTATCTATCTATCTATCTATTTCAGTCTCTTCATATCTATCTATCTATCTATCTATCTATCTATCTATCTATCTATCTATCTATCTATCTATCTCCGTCGTGTTCGTCGTCGTAGTATTTAATTTGCAAGAAGAAAGGGTCTTTCTTTATAAATCATTAGGTTATACTTTTCTCCACTATTTATAGTTGTTTTCTTTATTTTAAAGAATTCATATTTCTTTGTTTATTAGTTTATCTCATTCAACGGCCCGGAGAAATGGGTGAAAAATCGTATTTATTTAAAAATTTAAAAACAAAGCCGTCTTCTGTGCGGGGATGAGAAAAGAGAGAAGGAATGTGAGAGAAAGATAGAAAAGTGAGAGAAAGAGAAATGGAGAGAGAAGGAGAGAGAGAGAGAGAGAGAAAGAGAGAGAAAATGAAAAAGACAGAGAGAAGGTAGGAAAAGACGTGGTTTTTGGCTGGGGTGGGGTGGCGGTTGTTGGGAAAGCAAAGGACCGTTAAAAAAAAACTACGCAATGAAAGAATTAAGAATCGAGTTTAAAAAGTCAGTTTGACGTTGGAGACGACGGTTGATGTTTACAAACATTCACCCATTCCACCCCCCCCTTTCTTCCTTTCTCTTTCCACGTAGAACCACGTGAGTTGCGAGTCTCATCGCCGTTCAAAGCTGAGGAATTCATTCTCGAGAAAACGACAACGATTTGAAATTTTCGCGAACGGATTTCGCGCGCATGCGCGCACGCGCACACACGTACACATAGACAGTCAGGTAGGGAGAGAAAATTGAAAACAGAGAGTAATACACGCATTTATTTATATGGAAGTATAACGAACGGGTGCGTTCTATTTTTAGACTGGCCGTTGTCTGTGCGTAAAGTGAGCAGCCTTCAGATATATGGCAACATGTGAATTAAGAAGCGAGTTTAAAAGTGTGGGTTCGATTTTTAATGGGTACTAACACGAAATGCAGCCTTGTGCTAAAAGATGCATAAAGATCGTGCGTGCATCTATCTATCTATCTATCTATCTATCTATCTATCTATCTATCTATCTATCTATCTATCTATCATCCCCTCTGTTCATATCTAACTAGCAAGCTAGTTCTGTTCATATCTATCTATCTATCTATCTATCTATCTATCTATCTATCTATCTATCTATCTATCTATCTATCTCAGTGCTGGTGTAAGGTCTCGTGCCCCCACTACAAATCTATGATACGCGTCCCCCAATCTATGATATGGGGCCCAACTCTAAGATATCCCAATTTTCAT
This sequence comes from Acanthosepion lycidas, assembly GCA_963932145.1. Lineage (NCBI taxonomy): Eukaryota > Metazoa > Mollusca > Cephalopoda > Sepiida > Sepiidae > Acanthosepion > Acanthosepion lycidas. Next base: position 90,469,441 of record OZ010599.1, on the reverse strand, counting down.
GAGCTAGTATTCACATAAAATACAAGTTTTATTGTAAACTAATTATGTACAATAATGGATCCTATGCAATATAGGTGAACAATTCAACTAGAAAAAATGAAAATGAATTCAATGAATGTATCTAAATACAAATTAGAGATATGTTAGATCGTTCCATTTTAATTTAAATAAATTAACGATGTCTTGCAGCTATTTAAAACATCAACTTGAGATTTTTCTCGTTAAAAATGTTGAATTCAACATTATGGATAGAAATGAAATTTATATAGTTCTTTTGTTTTGTTTTGTTTTGTTTTGTTTTTTTTTTATAGATTTAGCATGAACAAAACAAATTCACGGATTTGAACGAAGAAAAAAGACCCCAGAACGATCTCAAAATTCGCGAAAAATTTCATCATTTAATAATCGTCAGTTGTACTTAGTTTAATTTGTAACATATATAAATATAGTTAGAAAAAAAAAAGTAAATGTTGGTAAGATAGGGAGAGTCACAAAGCACTGCCCGGGGGCCCCAATCTGTCGTGACGTACGCAGTGGCCTCGATCTGTATCATAATTTGTCTATTGTGCATCTATATCCGTCTTGTCGCGTAGATATGTGCTGGAGATTAAAACACTGTCCGGAATATTAATATGTATTAAATTTAATTTTCATTTGATATCCTCATAACGGCATGAAGTGAAATCGGCGGCTTTTTGGTAGTGTAGTCTCTGGGGAAACGCTCGCCTGTTAATCATTCGCAGAAATAGAAAAAAAAAACAAACCCTGAGAAACCTATTTGCAGCTAAGCGATGAAATAAATTATATTCCTAGATAAGGTGCAATTATTGGCGGTAATTTTCACATTTTTCTTGGCTTGAAAATTTCTTGGGACTAATCAGTAATCATCCAAAATTTAACTGTTTAAGTACTTTAACAAATTCATGTAATGAGTGACTACACTATAGGTAGTAACTACCTATAAGTTTCTGTAAGTCAACGGACTACAGAAACTAGTTGGGATTTGTTGAGTAGAACTCAGACTTACGCGAGAACTACCAACCTTCCAGTAGTAACACTCACTACTGGATTGACTTGTGATGACCTTGTGCATAACTGTTACCTTTATTCTTATTGTACTGGTTTTTTACAATAAACTTTTACTTATTTTATCCACCTTGTTTTTCAAGTATATATTCCTATTAGAACGGAATATAACACAAATAAACCGGGAGTCTATCAAATATGAATACTCAACTAAAATAATATAAAATCTACCGGATTAACTCTAGAAAATTAACCATGGGTATATAGTACCCAGCGCAAATTTTCCTATTTTTAATTATAATTTTCAGTAACTGCTTTTCTTACCTAAATAATGTTTTCCAGTTTCTATTAATGTTAACTCAAAGTACAAAGTTTGAAGTGCCTGCATGTAAAATATTTCAAATAAAGATTCAGATTTAATATATTTTTTTTGATATTTTCAAAATCGGGTATGATATATCCATGGTTAGTAGTGGTGTAACTTTAATTGACGGTTAGTCTTCTAGGATTAAGAAATAAAAAAAAGTTATCACTTCTTACCTAAATTTGAACCCGGTTCGCGTATTCCATATTCCGTTAGACCAACACTGCGCATCTGTCGTTTTTGTACTTAAATATTAATTCGTAAATATTGAGTATCGTTTTCAATCCCGAAAAGGGTAAGCTTTTTTTTTTTTCTGAAATCGGGATACTTGAAATTACTTTAAACGTCATACAGGTCATTGAAAAGTAACTCCCTATTTTATGTATGATGAACTCTTCCGTCTAACTATAATTTTTACAAGACGGGAGAGTCCATTATGCATAATAATAGTGAGAATCAAGAATCTTAATAAAGTCAATGTACCCTCCGGTAGGGTTCGAACTCGAGTACCACTTTATAGAGAAAACCATTACCATTACAAGCGGTCTAAAGTAGATGTCATTCTCATAAATTTTAAACCACTGTTTATAATAGATAAAAAAAATAAATAAAAACAGGAAGTCTATTCAAACACGTGTATCCACTAACGCATAACAGTATTAAGAAATAAATTCGGATTAAGAATAAAATCCATTAATTCCTTAGACGACATATAAGTTTAAGAAATGACAGCTGCTGAAAAGTTCTCGGTCCGACCATTGCAAGGTAAAAGAAATATTTTGATGTTTGGTCATTGGGTCAGATTTTAGGATCAGGTGAGACTGAGAACTTTTTGTCACGCACTCGTCTAACAAAACGAATAACGTGTATTCTCCCTCCGACGCGCATACCCCAGAGTCCGTTTTTGATTGAGCATGGCCTAAGCATGCACAAAGGCAAAAGGGAAATAAATAGAAACAGAATGATTGTGCTGCGCCAAACTTTCAATTAATTGATAAATGAAAGTTATGGGTTGACCTCGTGTCGACGATTACTCTTGTATATCTGTGGAGTTGAGATTACCTTTACAATACCAAATAGAATCTAATAAGTAAATAGTGTTTATTCATTTTGTTGTAAATTTTCAAGAACAAAGAAAATGTATAAAATCATTATCATATGTTTAAGTTTTATTAAAATTCTAATCATCGCTTTTTAAAACAATATATATTGCCGAGGAGTGAAGGTAGTTAAAATAATAGCGGTGTGAAGGGAAAAAATGTCCTTTTGACATTCTATGTTTTTTATATCTGATAAGTGTTTACCTCAGGGTCCACTTTTACATTTACATACGCTCTGTTCTTGATAGTGAGCAGTTGAACTTAAACATACCAAACCTTAAAAGTATATTTTATCATATATATATATATATATATATATATATATATATATATATTAAATGGATACTCATATTTGAGTAGATGCTCTGCATTTATTAAACAGTATATTTATAACTATCGGTCTGAAAATCTTGTTAGAAATATTCGATATATATATATATATATATATATATATATATATATATATATATATATATATATATATATATTTGTGTGTGTGTGTGTGTGTGGGTGTGTGTGTGAAAAATTAATCAGTTTGTCTGACGATCGCAAAAACGTGAAACCCAGGGTCACAAACTCACATCAATCCAACTAAATATATATATATATATATATATATATATATATATATATATATATATATATATATATATATATATTCATACAAAAAACAAATACAAAGGTTAATGATTTAAATGGCGAGAAATCCATCTTCGCGAACAATTCAAATAATATACAAAAACCCCGAACCTGTTTATGAATGAAAAGATCCTGTTTTATAAATTTCAGTTGCATAAGGTCTTATTATTTTTACAAGCTTTCGTCTGTTCCTCCAGACATCTTCAGGTATGAAATAGATTTTGTTCTTGTTTATTTCCATCAGATGCCAAAAATATTTAGATAGAGAAGTCTGATTTCTTTTATTTATATTGTTGAAAGAGCATTTATGCTGCCTCCATCTGGCTTTAAATTCATTCTTCGTGGAACCAATGTATATCATATTAGTATTAGGACTCTCAGTGGATGAGATAGTACATTGGTATACCACAGATTTGATGCTTCATCAAATCTGTGGTATACCAATGTACTATCTCATCCACTGAGTGGTATACCAATGGTACCAATGGTACCAGTGGTATAAAACTTGGGATGACCCATGCCCTTTGTGCCTCCATGAGAAACTGCACATTATTAAGTTTCTAAATAATAAAAATCTATTAAACAATAGACATGAGTTAACGGTTTTCCCGACATCATCAAATTTATGCACTGAATAATTAGCTAAAAACAAGCATACGATAAAATAACTTTTATAATCCATAGCCCGAATAAATAGTTTAAATACCCTACAAAAAAAGATAACCCTTTATGAAGTCGTCAAAAAACAAATGTTTCGGCAGTTTTTATATACACAAATCCCTTTCAGTAAAAATAAAATAAAAAAATAAATAAATTTCCATAGACACGTAAACCAGACTAGGCGAAAACATCTTCCGTTTTAAATTTAGACACCCCCACCTTACTCTGACTTGACATCTATGAAAGTAACTCTATACTGATACAAATTATTAACACCCACACTTCTACCTATTTTAAACAATTCGCCCTGGCTGTTATCATGGAAATTTTGATTTCAATTATGAATATACTATTAAAACACGTAAATTTCAGAAATAAGTTATTCCAAAAAAAAAATTTCGCTTGAAGATGGAACAGAGCTTACTTTAACTCAATTTAATTCAAATAATTATATCGAAGTTTTCGGCTCTTGTTTTGAAACATGAAACCTCTTATGTAGCGTGTTGGAATCATATTTTTAAATAAATAATTATATTTATGCTCCACTTTTGTATCGAGTACTATTTTTTTTTTAAATAATAACAAAAATACTAAAAAACTTTGGATTATTTACCTAACCAGTTCTTTCCTATTTTCTATATATTTTCACACACACACACACACACACACACACACACACACACACACACACACACACACACACACACACACACATATATATATATATATATATATATATAATACAAGTAAAAAGATTTGGTACATCCCAAATGTAGCTAATATTTCTCAAAAAATAAAAATAAAAAACGAATTATTATTTTTTCTTTTCTATTTTTTTTAAAATTAATACCTGTAATTATTCTAGACAAATGACACAAGAGAGTTTATCATAGATTTATGTCCAAGGAGACAAATTTAATCTTTTGTCTAGTTTTCCTTTCCAACAAAATGTGGGGATGAGGTACTTCAGCTGCTCTCAACCAGTTTCTTACTCAGCACTGCGGATTGGCTAGACAATCTTTCAAGAGAGAGAACACTCATTTTTAGCAGCTTCGAAACTGCAAAAGAGAAAAAAAAAGAACTGTTGCGTGCAAACGGGTAGATTTAAATTCGCTTTTTCGTCAGATGTTAGGATTTGTTTTTATTCAACCTACAACTGTATTTTTTTTTTTTTTTAATCGGTATCACCCCAAGCAAGGCAGTAAAGCCACTAAGACGCAAGGGGTTACAGGTTGTGGACGAATTAAGAACAGAAACATGAGTAATGAGGAGAAGTAGGAAAGAGTAATCAGGAGGACAGTAGATAGCGATTGGCATTGCCATCAAATATTTGCAGATTAAAGTTGGTTGGAAAGCATGCAGCCGGAAAGGAGTTCCATAAGCGAGAAGTGGGAGAAAAGAAACTGTTAGCATAGAACCTACGGCTACATCTCGCCAGCTCACCTGTAAATTAATGAGATCTCGACGCCAATCTAGTACTGCACTTAAATTCATAAAGTCTAGGTACCCTAGTGAAGAGCGATATTTATTCTGTTAAATACACAGAAATGTGACACAAGGCCGAAGGGGGGGGAAGGACGGTCTTCTTCTGTCTTAACGATAACTTAGCTAGCCACAAACATTGACCCAATCATATAAACAATATTCTTTACACCAAAGCAACACATTCATACGTACCTTTCTTACTACATCCACCATAATACCTCATTGTCTCTATGAAAATACTAGCTAGTCCCCATATTTACAATTCATTGTCTGTGGGGAGAGGGGAATAAAAACAACTATTCGAAAAACTTGCCCCAATAAATAATTACAAACATGATTACAAAACTATTTATATAGCGAAGAGCTCATCCGAACAATTGCCAAGAACTTATTTATATAAAAAAAAAAAGGAAAAGGGAGGCAACCTTAGGGCGATGGGCAAGTGACTGAATCAGAGCTGCCAGATCAGTACCAATAATATTGCTGATTCCTCTTTAGATCTTATCAAAAAACTCCAGGGAAATAGCAGGGGTACCAGACCATATATGGTAGCAATAGTCTAAATATGGACGAATGATTTAAACTGCGTATAATATCGCACACACACACACACACACACGAATATATATATATATATATATATATATATATATATATATATATATATATATATATATATATATGAGAAAATATAGTTTTAAGGTATGGTATATTTAAGTTCAACTGCTCACTATCAAGAATAGAGCGTATGTAAATGTAAAAGTAGTCCCTGAGGTCTCAACACATGATGATTGCATTTAAGTATGAAACATACTGTCCCTGAAATTATATTGTTATTAAATTAAAACTGTATTTACTAATCATAAATGGAAAGACTCACTACAATTCAAAGACCCCCAATATTTTAAAAAATTAATACAGACGTCCATACAGTATAGAGTAAAGGTAAAAAATCCGTTGGTATATAATCCAAGTGGATGCAAATAATATAAAATATTAAAACTAATCCACAAAAAGAGCTAAAAACTTTGTTCTTATCCTCGTAGGTGATTTTATTTATTTTTGACCGCAATTCTTTCAAGTCCACAAATTAATTTTTTGGTGGCTGTAGAAAATTGATCAAGAAAACTTCAAGACTTTCAGAATTTTAAGTTTTTGCTTATTATTATTTTGATGAAGCACTGACGTATTTTCGACTCGTCGTCGGCATCCGTCCGTCTCGAGAGATGATGGAGTAGCGCTGTGCGCTACGAACCTGGACGGGATATATGGAGAACTAGGGCTGCTCAGACGTCTATTTACCCGCTCTCGGCTTTGCTAGCAGAGTCCAAAGGAGAGGATAAACTAATACAGTTTGCAGGTGTTGCCGGAAGGAGAGTGCCGTCCATCCGTCTTAGGGGCTCCACTCCGGGTTTGAATTCAGAGTTGTCCTTCTCCTAGACCAGTTGCCATCCAAGGCTATAGAAGTTGTCTGTCCCGCTATTTACCCATAGCTGGAGGGAGAAGAAGAGGATTCACACCTTTCCGAAGGGTATTAGCGCGTAAGTGAATGTAATGGATTCGAATGGAATTCGAACTCGGCTCTCCGATTCCTCAATCCAAGCCGCTATTCATTACCCCACTTCATATTTTCGACTAATATCTGTCTAAACTCTGAATGTGGACAGAGATTGAATTATGATCGTTCACACGAAACGTCAATTTTCTATAGCCACCAGGAAATTAATTCGTGAACTTGAATGGATCACAACCAAAATAAATTGACATATTATGTCTCAATTATTTAACCACACACACACACACACACACACACACACACACACACACACACACACACACACACACACACATATATATATATATATATATATGTATATATAGGTAAAATCTGTGGGTAAGTGGTCCAAGTGATTAAAATATTATAATTTTTAACATTACTGGGCAGTTAAAAAATATAAAAATGCTTTTACGTTTTATTCGCCACGTAATTATTATTTCCTTGTTAGTTAAATTTCCCATACATTTGTTAATAGATGTGTGAAGACCTCATAAAAAAACATCCACCTTTAGTGCTCTATCCTTGCACCTACATTGTTTCTAATTTTCCTCAACGTCTTTCCTGATATCCTCAGTTCACAACTCCAGTATCCATGCTGAGGACACAACTATTTACTCCTGTCTTTATAGTAAGTCTGATCGGTTCGAGAAAGTCAAACTGGCAGATGATCCAAAATTATTTACTGTCTGTTCTTAACTGGGACAAGGAATAGCTTGTTAATTTTAACGCCTCTCTGCTAACATTTTCTTCTCTCGCAATTCTCGCTTGTGGAACTCTCGTCAGGAACCTTGCTTCCCCTGTCAACTTTGATCTTCACAATGTCAGTCGTTATCTACTGTCTTTTTAATTCTTGTTTAATAAGATAAAAAAGTAATATACAATATACATTAATATATATATATATATATATATATATATATATATATATATATATATATATATATAGTGAGTAATGTATAGCGGCTCGGATTGAGGAATCGCAGAGCCGACTTCGAATTCCAGTCGAATCCATTACATTCATTAACGTGTTTGGAAAGGTATGAATTCTCTTCTTACCTGGGACACAGTTAGTAAAAATGTTCATTCCTTTTCTCACGTGATCCAGTGCTCCGATTACTATTGGTGCAGTCTCAATCTTCATTCCTCACATCCTGTTAATCTCGAACTTCAGTTTTTGTATTTGAACAATTTCTCGATAATTCTTAAGGAGGTGTTTCTCTCAGATGGTACTGCTATGTTAATAAGCATACACTTCCTGGATTCCTTGTCTTTTATGATAATATCAAGTCTGTTGGCTTTTATTTCCATGTCAGTTTAAATTGGCATGTCCCTGAGGATAGTTACATCGTTATTTTGGGTAACTGTGTCTGCTTGGTGGTCATACCATCACTCAATCGTTTCGATTTTGTGCTTCTTGCATATCTTCCAGTGCACATATGTCGCTACCTTGTTATGTCGGTGGCAAGTGAGAAGTTTTCTCGTTTTGACATCTATTCGCTTAATGTCAGTTATGGTCCAATTAAAGATGTGTTATTATTATTATTATTATTATTATTATTATTATTATTATTATTATTATTATTATTATTTTGTATGTCATGTTTCCTGCCTTCAATCTGTAGAGCCGGGTCCAAACTATGGTCTTTAGGCCCTACAGGAGGATTGTCAGTTAATTGATAGCAGTATATGGATGGTTCCTAGTAGAGCGATCTTCTGGGCAGGACAACGTGTACGTTGATGTTACCTGGGACACTGTTAGTAAATTAGTCCCATTTCTTTTTTCACAAGACCCAGAGCTCCGATTACTATTGGTGCAGTCTCAGTCTTCATTCCTCACATCCTGTTCATCTCGATCTCCAGGGCCTTGTATTTGAACAATTTCTCGATAATTTTCATGGAGGTGTTTCTCTCAGATGGTACTGCTATGTCAATAAGCATACACTTCCTGAATTTCTTGTCTTTTATGATATTAACTCAGTTCGCTTTCATTTCCTTGTCAGTTTGAATTGGAAAGTCCCAGAGGATAGTTACATCGTTATTTTAGTTAATTGTGTCTGCTTGGTGGTCATACCACCTCTCAGTGGTTCCGATTTTGTGCTTCTTGCATATCTTCCAGTGCAGATATTATTATTATTATTATTATTATTATTATTAGGTTGGTGCAAAAATAATGTCGTTTTCTCACATATGTTACTTTATATATGATTTCTGAATTAATTCATTGATATATATGGCCATGTTATATATCATTTTGAAGCGCGTTTTTCGCTCTATCGAATCGTGTTATTCGTTACTGTTCTCAATATCTTCATTCATTTTTTTGCAGGCTTTTCGACAGCATGGACAAAATTCAAATCCGCACGATTTTCTTGTTCCAGTTCAAACTAGGCTGAAAAGCTGCCGAGAGAGCTCGTGATATCAATGCGTTTGGCCCAGGAACCACTAACGAACGTGTGGCACAACGGTGGTTCAAGAAATTTCGCAATGGTGACGACAGCTTCGAAGATGAAGACGGTTGCGGCCGGCCGACTGCGGTTGATAACGAACATTTGAAAGCCTTAATTGAAGCCGATCCTCGCAAAACCACAGGAGAAGTTGCTGTTGAACTCGAGGTCGACCACTCAACAGTCGTTCGCCATTTAAAGCAAATAGGGAAGTCAAAAAAGTTGGATAAATGGGTGAACGATAATGAAAAAATCGTCAAATTTATTGGATATTTGCTGTGGTTAAAGGTTTACCCATAAAATATACCCTACCTCTTCTTAACTTTAATAGTCAAACACATTTTTTCTTTCTCCACCACTTTCTTCAATAGTGTTAGCCGGCCTCCACTCCCCAATTCATATCACCTTTTCTGAAACGAATCTAAGACAAAACCACATGTCATTTTCGGAATGGCTGGAAAGTATGAAATTCATATCACCTTTTCTGAAACGAATGTAAGACAAATCTTCATCTCATTTTCTGAATGGCTGGAAAGTATGAAATTCAAATCACCTTTTCTGAAACGAATCTAAGGCAAATTCTCATTTCATTTTCTGAATGGCTGGAAAGTATGAAATTCATATCAAATTTTGTAAAACGAATCTAAGACAAATCTTCATCTCATTTTCAGAATGACAGGAAAGAATAAAATTCATATCAGCTTTTCTGAAACGAATCTAAGACAAATCCTCATCTCATTTACAGAATCGATGGAAAGTATGAAATTCATATCACCTTTTCTGAAACGAATGTAAGACAAATCTTCATCTCATTTTCTGAATGGCTGGAAAGTATGAAATTCAAATCACCTTTTCTGAAACGAATCTAAGGCAAATTCTCATTTCATTTTCTGAATGGCTGGAAAGTATGAAATTCATATCAAATTTTGTAAAACGAATCTAAGACAAATCTTCATCTCATTTTCAGAATGACAGGAAAGAATAAAATTCATATCAGCTTTTCTGAAACGAATCTAAGACAAATCCTCATCTCATTTACAGAATCGATGGAAAGTATGAAATTCATATCACCTCTTGTCAAAAGGATCTAGACAAATCCTCATCTCATTTTTCAGAATGACTGGAAAGTATGAAATTCATATCACCTTTTCTGAAACGAATCTAAGAAAAATTTATATCTCATTTTCAGAATGGCTGGAAGGTATGAAATTCATAGCTCCTTTTCTGAAACGAATCTAAGACAAATCGTCATCTCATTTTCAGAATGGCTGGAAAGTATGAAATTCATATCACCTTTTCTGAAAAGAATCTAAGGCAAATTTGCATCTAATTCTCAGAATTGCTGGAAAGAATGAAATTCATATCACCTTTCCTGAAACGAATCTAAGGCAAATTCTCATCTCATTTTCAGAATGGCTGGAAGTATGAAATTCAGATCACCTTTTGTAAAAGGAATCTAAGACAAAACCTCATCTCATTTTCAGAATGGCTGGAAAGTATGTAATTCATATCACCTTTTCAGAAACGAATCTAAGACAACTCCTCATCTCATTTGCAGAATGGCTGGAAAGTATGAAATTCATATCACCTTTTGTAAAATGAATCTAAGACAAATCCTCATCTCATTTTCAGAATGGCTGGAAAGTATAAAATTCATGTCACCTTTTTTGAAACGAATCTAAGACAAATCCTTATCTCATTTTCAGAATGGCTGGAAAGTATGTAATTCATATCACCTTTTCAGAAACGAATCTAAGACAACTCCTCATCTTATTTCAGAATGGCTGGAAAGTATGAAATTCATATCACATCTTGTAAACCGGATCTAAGACAAATCCTCATCTCATTTTCCGAATGACTGGAAAGTATAAACTTTATATCACCTTTTCTGAAACGAATCTAATACAAATCCTCATCTCATTTTCAGAATGGCTGGAAAGTATGAAATTCATATCACCTCTTGTCAAAAGGATCTAGACAAATCCTCATCTCATTTTTCAGAATGACTGGAAAGTATGAAATTCATATCACCTTTTCTGAAACGAATCTAAGAAAAATTTATATCTCATTTTCAGAATGGCTGTAAGGTATGAAATTCATAGCTCCTTTTCTGAAACGAATCTAAGACAAATCGTCATCTCATTTTCAGAATGGCTGGAAAGTATGAAGTTCATATCACCTTTTCTGAAAAGAATCTAAGGCAAATTTGCATCTAATTCTCAGAATTGCTGGAAAGAATGTAATTCATATCACCTTTTCAGAAACGAATCAAAGACAACTCCTCATCTCATTTTCAAAATGGCCGGAAGTATGAAATTCATATCACCTTTTGTAAAAGGAATCTAAGACAAATCCTCATCTCATTTTCAGAATGGCTGGAAAGTATGAAATTCATATCACGTTTTCTGAAACGAATCTTAGGCAAATACTCATCTCATTTTCAGAATGGCTGGAAAGTATGAAATTCATATCACCGTTTCTGAAACGAATGTAAGACAAATCCTCATCTCATTTTCAGAATTGTTGGAAAGTATGAAATTCATTTCACCTTTTCTGAACCGAATCAAAGACAAATCCTCATCTAATTTTCACAATGGCTGGAAAGTATAAAATTCATGTCACCTTTTTTGAAACGAATCTAAGACAAATCCTCATCTCATTTTCAGAATGGCTGGAGAGTATGAAATTCATATCACCTTTTCTGAAACGAATCTAAGACAAATCCTCATCTCATTTTCAGAATGGCTGGAAATTATGAAATTCATATCACATCTTGTAAACCGGATCTAAGACAAATCCTCAATCTCATTTTCCGAATGACTGGAAAGTATAAACTTCATATCACCTTTTCTGAAACGAATCTAAGACAAAACCTTATCTCATTTTCAGAATGGCTCGAAAGTATAAAATTCATATCACCTTTTCTGAAACGAATCTAAGACAAATCCTTATCTCATTTTCAGAATGGCTGGAAAGTATGAAATTTATATCACCTTTTCTGGGACGAATCTAAGACAAATCCTCATCTCATTTTCAGAATGACTGGAAAGTATGAAATTGATATCACCTTTTCTGAAACGAATCTAAGACAAATCGTCATCTCATTTTCAGAATGGCTGGAAAGTATGAAATTCATATCGCCTTTTCTGGAACGAATCTAAGACAAATCCTCATCTCATTTTCAGAATGGCTGGAAAGTATGTAATTCATATCACCTTTTCTGAAACGAATCTAAGAGAAATCCTCATCTCATTTTCAGAATGGCTGGAAAGTATGAAATTCATATCACTTTTTCTGAGACGAATCTAAGACAAATCCTCATCTTATTTCAGAATGGGTGGAAAGTATGAAATTCATATCACATCTTGTAAACCGGATCTAAGACAAATCCTCATCTCATTTTCCGAATGACTGGAAAGTATAAACTTTATATCACCTTTTCTGAAACGAATCTAAGACAAAACCTCATCTCATTTTCAGAATGACTGGAAAGTATGAAATTGATATCACCTTTTCTGAAACGAATCTAAGACAAATCGTCATCTCATTTTCAGAATGGCTGGAAAGTATGAAATTCATATCACCTTTTGTAAAATGAATCTAAGACAAATCCTCATCTCATTTTCAGAATGGCTGGAAAGTATAAAATTCATGTCACCTTTTTTGAAACGAATCTAAGACAAATCCTTATCTCATTTTCAGAATGGCTGGAAAGTATGTAATTCATATCACCTTTTCAGAAACGAATCTAAGACAACTCCTCATCTTATTTCAGAATGGCTGGAAAGTATGAAATTCATATCACATGTTGTAAACCGGATCTAAGACAAATCCTCATCTCATTTTCCGAATGACTGGAAAGTATAAACTTTATATCACCTTTTCTGAAACGAATCTAATACAAATCCTCATCTCATTTTCAGAATGGCTGGAAAGTATGAAATTCATATCACCTCTTGTCAAAAGGATCTAGACAAATCCTCATCTCATTTTTCAGAATGACTGGAAAGTATGAAATTCATATCACCTTTTCTGAAACGAATCTAAGAAAAATTTATATCTCATTTTCAGAATGGCTGTAAGGTATGAAATTCATAGCTCCTTTTCTGAAACGAATCTAAGACAAATCGTCATCTCATTTTCAGAATGGCTGGAAAGTATGAAGTTCATATCACCTTTTCTGAAAAGAATCTAAGGCAAATTTGCATCTAATTCTCAGAATTGCTGGAAAGAATGTAATTCATATCACCTTTTCAGAAACGAATCAAAGACAACTCCTCATCTCATTTTCAGAATGGCCGGAAGTATGAAATTCATATCACCTTTTGTAAAAGGAATCTAAGACAAATCCTCATCTCATTTTCAGAATGGCTGGAAAGTATGAAATTCATATCACGTTTTCTGAAACGAATCTTAGGCAAATACTCATCTCATTTTCAGAATGGCAGGAAAGTATGAAATTCATATCACCGTTTCTGAAACGAATGTAAGACAAATCCTCATCTCATTTTCAGAATTGTTGGAAAGTATGAAATTCATTTCACCTTTTCTGAACCGAATCAAAGACAAATCCTCATCTAATTTTCACAATGGCTGGAAAGTATAAAATTCATGTCACCTTTTTTGAAACGAATCTAAGACAAATCCTCATCTCATTTTCAGAATGGCTGGAGAGTATGAAATTCATATCACCTTTTCTGAAACGAATCTAAGACAAATCCTCATCTCATTTTCAGAATGGCTGGAAATTATGAAATTCATATCACATCTTGTAAACCGGATCTAAGACAAATCCTCAATCTCATTTTCCGAATGACTGGAAAGTATAAACTTCATATCACCTTTTCTGAAACGAATCTAAGACAAAACCTTATCTCATTTTCAGAATGGCTCGAAAGTATAAAATTCATATCACCTTTTCTGAAACGAATCTAAGACAAATCCTTATCTCATTTTCAGAATGGCTGGAAAGTATGAAATTTATATCACCTTTTCTGGGACGAATCTAAGACAAATCCTCATCTCATTTTCAGAATGACTGGAAAGTATGAAATTGATATCACCTTTTCTGAAACGAATCTAAGACAAATCGTCATCTCATTTTCAGAATGGCTGGAAAGTATGAAATTCATATCGCCTTTTCTGGAACGAATCTAAGACAAATCCTCATCTCATTTTCAGAATGGCTGGAAAGTATGAAATTCATATCACCTTTTCTGAAACGAATCTAAGACAAATCCTCATCTCATTTTCAGAATGGCTGGAAAGTATGTAATTCATATCACCTTTTCTGAAACGAATCTAAGAGAAATCCTCATCTCATTTTCAGAATGGCTGGAAAGTATGAAATTCATATCACTTTTTCTGAGACGAATCTAAGACAAATCCTCATCTTATTTCAGAATGGGTGGAAAGTATGAAATTCATATCACATCTTGTAAACCGGATCTAAGACAAATCCTCATCTCATTTTCCGAATGACTGGAAAGTATAAACTTTATATCACCTTTTCTGAAACGAATCTAAGACAAAACCTCATCTCATTTTCAGAATGACTGGAAAGTATGAAATTGATATCACCTTTTCTGAAACGAATCTAAGACAAATCGTCATCTCATTTTCAGAATGGCTGGAAAGTATGAAATTCATATCACCTTTTTTGAAACGAATCTAATACAAATCCTCATCTCATTTTCAGAATGGCTGGAAATTATGAAATTCATATCACATCTTGTAAACCGGATCTAAGACAAATCCTCATCTCATTTTCCGAATGACTGGAAAGTATAAACTTTATATCACCTTTTCTGAAACGAATCTAAGACAAAACCTCATCTCATTTTCAGAATGACTGGAAAGTATGAAATTGATATCACCTTTTCTGAAACGAATCTAAGACAAATCCTCATCTCTTTTTCAGTATGGCTGGAAAGTATGAAATTCATATAGCTTTTTTTTTTAAATTAACCCAAGGAAAATGCTTTTGAATGCGTCGAAAGGAAAAGATTTATGTTTTTAGTTCTGCCCATGTGTTTTACGTGTCGACAATCGGTGTTTAAAATAGGATAGCTTGGGAAAAATGTACGATGATTTATTATTCATGCATCCACACAAATACAAATACCCACACATTTCTTTCTTTTCTTTTTGGATCTGTTGTTGCCTAGAAAGGTGAAACGTGTAAGCAAATCTTTGTTTAATGAAATGTTTTCCATTTGTCTAATATATGTATGTGCGTGTGTATAATTGCGCAAAGTGATTGCTGGTAGAAATAATACAGCACTCGTCGTAAAATATCAAAACTAAAATTGATATTAAAGAAGGAATTCTATAACCACCCCACCACCACCACCACTCGATGGTATTTAAAGTTCCGTGGACATGACAGATGCATGGAACTGTAAGTTGAACGGTGAGGAACAGATGTATAATTTCTTTTTAATATCTATCTATCTATCTATCTATCTATCTATCTATTTTGTAAATATTTCTTATGTGATAAAAGATAAAGGCAACTCTGAAAACATGCTTAATACTACTACTACTAATACTACTAATAATAATATATAACTTTTGGCATGTCAGTGTACTACTTTGCAATGGATTGTAAAGTTGGGTAACAGTTCTTAATACTGACTATATTTCGGTATTATAGAAGTCAGTGACTGCCAAAAATATAAATGAGACTCCCAAATCTCGCAGGACCAATAATATACAGAGCACTCATAGTGTGTGAAGGACTGCATTGTAAATAGTCCTAGGTAAGCAAATAATAGTTACGAATTTAGACGAAAATGAATAATTTTTATTAATTCAACATGTAAATAAGATACATTTGCAGTAATTAAAGATCAAGTTACTTCCGACCCGTCAACTGATTTTTTTTTATTTGTGTTTCCAATAAACTTTCGAGCATAACTTTCAAATAAAATTTAAAAACAAAATTGAGCATTTAATTAAATGTTTCACTTTTAACTCCGAAATATTTTTCGTAACAATTAGTCTTCAGTCGTAACTGGAGATTCGGGTTCAAGATGGCTTCGTTATATTCACTTAGGCGTAAATACCCTTGGGAAAAGACATGAATTCACCTCTTCTCTCCCCAGCTAGGGGTTAATTAGTATCACTTGTATCAGTAAAATCCTTATTATACCCAAAATATTCTTACAATTTAAAAATGATGCCTGGCTTTAAATAACCTTCAAAAAGGGTAACAAGTCATAAGAAACAAATCAATGCAAGCGGAAATTTCAAAACAAAATTTAACAGATTCGGAAAAAAAGTTTATAACATTAAATTATAATAATTTTTAAATATATAATTATCTAGAATAATTCAATTTTTTTCTAATCAATTCAATCCAAGTAAGGCGATAATGCCACTAAGACGCAACGGCTACTGGGAGTGAAAGAGAATGAAAAAGACAGAAGGAAGTGGAAACCCAATCCTAAGCAGTTATTTCAAACATTTTTTCTTTTGTCTATTGTCTTTTTTTTTTAATCAATTCACCCTAAGCAAGGCGATAATGCCACTAAGACACAAGGGCTACTGGGAGTGAAAGAGAATGAAAAAGACTTTAGAAGGAACCGGAAACACAGTCCTAAACAGGAATTTCAAACATTTTTCCTTTTATCTTTTGTCTTTTTTTCTAATCAATTCACTCCACGTAAGGCGATAATGCCACTAAGACACAAGGGCTACTGGGAGTGAAAGAGAATGAAAAAGACTTTAGAAGGAACCGGAAACACAGTCCTAAACAGGAATTTCAAACATTTTTCCTTTTATCTTTCGTCTTTTTTCTAATCAATTCACTCCACGTAAGGCGATAATGCCACTAAGACGCATGGCGCTACTGGGAGTGAAAGAGAATGAAAAAGACTTTAGAAGGAATTAGAAACTCAATCCTAAACAGGAATTTCAAACATTTTTTCTTTTATCTTCTGTCTATTGTCTTTTTTTTTAATCAATTCACCACAAGCAAGGCGATAATGCCACTAAGACGCAAGGGCTACTGAGAGTGAAAGAGGATGAAAGACTTTAGAAGGAAGTGGAAACTCAATCGTAAGCTGGAATTTCAAACATTTTCCTTTTATCTTTTGTCTATTGTCTTTTTTCTAATCAATTCACTCCAAGTAAGGTGATAATTCCACTAAGACGCAAGGAGCTACTGGGTGTGAAAGAAGAGAAAAGACTTAAGGAAGAACCGGAAATCTAATCCTAATCATAAAACAAGGTTTAGACCTCTACTTCTGTTCAAAAGACCAAAGAGCTGTGTGAAACGGGCGATAGGCGAACATCTACACCTATTTAATTGTTAAATAATCTATTTAATACCATTGTTTTACAAATCTATGTGCGTGGATGTGAAAGATGAATTGACTTTTCCCATTATAAGGAGTATAATAACTCTATTATAAGAGAATAATGTTTTATAAATGTGTAGAAGATTAAAGAAAACTTTTGCTTTTATGCCAATCATCATTGGCGAGCCCTGAAAATAAATAATGAATTCAAATGAAAAAGAAAGTATGTACTTCGAGCAGAACATATCGAAAGACGTTATACGGTTCTCCCGCCGATTCAGCAATTGCTGCTACTGAATGCTGGACGAAGATGTCTTTGCCGAAATTTGATCTTTATTTCATTTGGAAGTTACATGTCTTTTTATTGTAGAAAGTGTTAAAGGCAAATTGAGTTTTTCAAAGGCTAATATTAGGTTGGTGCAAAAATAATGTCGTTTTTTGACGTTCAACTTCAAAAGAAAAAACGACATTATTTTTGCACCAACCTAATATCTGCTTACAAATTTCAAGCATTCATTAAAATAGGTTCACTGAGATTCCCTGACGTGCTGCATAATATATAAAAGGTTAAAGGTCAGAGTTGAATCCGACCAGGAAACAGTAATATTAAAAAGTGTTCAATACATGTGTGAAAATATAAAATAAAAGTAAAAATATCGTGTAGCGCCTTTAACTTTAAAATTCAGGAAGTCAGTTGAATGCTGACGATGATGATGCAGATAGTTTGCTCCTGGTATACGAAGCAAACCACCTGCATACGGATAGAAAAATGAATTGTGTAGGTATGGAAAAATAAAAAGGGTCGTGAGGCAAGGATGCATCTTCACACCGGACGTATTCAAGATTTACAACGAGGCTATCTTAATGGAGCTTGAATTCCTACGATGGGGGTAAATTCCTGGAATTTCTATCTTAAGGGAGCTGGAATTCCTACGATGGGGGTAAACTTAACAAAATTAGATATGCAGATGACACTGTTCATGGTAGACACAGAAAGGAGCACCTTCTAGGCCATTATTTTGCAACGGGGGCTCTAGCGCCTCTCTTGTGGGCTCTGTTATGTTGAAAGGGAGCATTGGGAGTTTTTATTTTATTTTGGGGCAGTGTACATACTCAGGAGAGCGGTGGGCATTTATTCATTTTTATTTTTTCAAATTTTCAAAAATTATTCAATATTGGCTGCAAAAGGAAATTTCTGAAAGGTATCTAAAGCTGTGGGAAGCTATCAAACTTTTCTTCATTGCTTTTCCAGCTTCCAATATGGCTGAATGTGGTTTCACTGCAGTTACACAGATTCTTACTAAACAAAGAAACTGTCTGCAAATTACAAAACAAGGAGATCTATGATTACTTCTAAGCAGCATGGAACCTAGAGTAAGAACTTTAGCCAGTAAGCATCTAAAGTCGGCCATTACATTGAAAACATTGAGATAAGCTATCAAACGAAAGACTTCTTTAGCATTTTGATCATTGGCATTTATAATAGAAATGAAAACAATATTAAAATTATTTTTGCCCTAATACCTATGTGTTATCTTGCTATGAAAGATAAATTCAGTATAATGTTAGAAATTTCATTTGACAGGGGGTGGCGTTGACAAAAAGGTTTATTCCCAAAGGGGGCGCTGGTTGTGAAAAATGTTGAGAAACACTGGTTTAGACAATGCAGTAAAGGAAAGCGAGAAGAAAGGACTAATCACCAATTTTAAGCAGACATGTTTTCAGTAAGAGAAAAAGCCCAATATGCGAACTACAAACCGGGGATGTCAGAATCAACCAAGTACACGAGTTTAAATACGTGGAGAGAAGATGGAAAGTGTGGCACTGAAATCCGAACACACATTGGAATAGCAAAAAAAAAAAAAATGCCTTTAAAATGCTAAGCAAGATAATAGGAAACAAGAAAATTTCGTTAGAAAGACAGAAAAGAGTGCTGAGGTGTTATGTGACATCAATCACCTTATATGATAGTGAATTCTGGGCAATTTCCTCACAGGAGATTGGGGGTAACAGAAAATTTGTTCTACAAAAGAATGCTGGGAATACGACGGGTGGGGCGTGCGAGAAACGAAGGTCTTCGAGAAAATGGAAACAAATCCAATACTCAGAACCAGAAAGAGATGATTAAAATTTCTTGGGTATATAATGAGAAAGGAGGGTTTAGAGAATTTGACACCCAGAAAAAATATTGGAATGAAAAGGAAGAAGGAGATGCAGTAGGACGTCTGCATGTCGAATTTGGGAGGATGGATTGCGGCACGGACAAGAGAAGGGATGACAAAAAGGCAAACATTACTGAGAGCTACAAGGCATTGGAGAGTTATGATTGCTCACGTCTTTAAAGAAGAAGAAGAAGAAAAAGAAGGTGGCGAAAGAGAAGAAGGAGAAAGAGAAGAAGAAGAAAAGAAAGTGAAGAGGAAGGAAAAGAAAATAAAAAAGAGAAGAAGGTGAAGAAGAAGAATGAGTAGAAGAGAGAAGAAAAAGAAGATGAAGAAGAAGAAGAAGGCGAAGAAAAAGAAAAAGAAGAAGAAAGAGAAGAAGAAAAAGAAGGTGAAGGAAAAGAAAGAGGAGGAGAAGAGAAGAAAAAGAAGGCGAAGAAGAAGGTGAAGAAGAAGTGAGCGAATGAGAGAAGCAAGAAGAAGAAGTAGAGAGGGAAGGGGAGGAGTAGAAGGTGCAGAAGAAGCAGGTGAAGAAGAAGAAAAAAGAGATGATGATGATGAAGAAGAAGAAGAAGAAGAAGAAGAAGAAGAAGAAGAAGAAGAGTGAAATTTATCTTAACCTTAGTCCCGCAAAACCAGATTAAGAAGGAATGGTTGTCAGGTAGAATGTGCAGCGTCAAGAGAGTATGAAAAGTTAAAAAGCCATACCATGAACCTAATCTTAACTGGTGCCGATAAGAAGAGATTAACGATATCAACCAACAAGCGGCACGACTCGAGGTAAGTATATTTACGGATCTTCAAGCAGATGTCCTTTTTCGTTGTTTCTTCTCTGTCTTTTATTTACTTGTATTTTTATTTGTTTTACTTTTTTTTTTATCTATCTCCTTTTCTGTGTGTTGCAAACACCGACGCTTCGCACAAGAAATAAAACACGTCATAGGAAAACTCGAAAAGGAAAACAGACTATGGCCGCCCTCTCTCCGTCCGATGACCGACAAATGACCCGATGCTTACGGCGACTAACAATGGCAAATGAAAGCGATAGAAAGAAAGATGGATGGTATTTTTTTGTCATATCTAGAAGATCTCATTACCTCAAACACTTCTCCCCCCATCCTCATCCTCATCATCGTCATCACCGCCTCTGCACCGTTCTCAAACTCCCACCCCACACCACTCCATCGTACAGAACTTAGGTTCAATTCGACGGTTCGTAATTGGGTTAGTGTGTTTGTATTTTAGAACTTTAAAGAATGTGTGTGTGTGTGTATGTGCGTGTGGGGGCGCGTGTGTTTTGCTTTGTGTCTGTGCGATTGTGTAAAACTGTATGCAAAATACAACTCCAATATCACAAGTGTTACTCTCGGATCTGCGTATGTGCGTATGTGCGTGTGCGTGTGTCTGTGTGTATGCATGTGTGCGTGTTGTGTGTATGTTGAATAATCAAGCATTTGAAAAAATAAATATTTTTACATTACTTCTAAAAATGTTTTATTCAAACAAAACATAAATACAAACACTTTATTCAAATTTATACGAATAAACTTCAGAAAATAAGTACATTGGGGAAAAAAAGGGACATAATTAGTTAAAAAATAAATAAAACGTTTCGTTAGAGATTCCATTTCAGAGTGAACAAAATTAACTAGAATAATATAAGTGCATATTAAATAAATAATTAAATAAATAATGAATAAAATAGTATATAATTAAATAGTGAACAGATAACAAATAAGTGTGAAATACATAAATAAATATTCAATAAAATAAATAATAAATAAATAATAAAAATATAAATAAAAATCGAGTGTGAATTATTAAAATAAATACATTATGAAAATAATAATAAAAATTAAATAAATAATAAGTATATAATATATAATAAATTATTAATAAAATGAATAATAAAATACTAACATAACAATAAACAGAAATAAATTAAAAATTAAATAGTAAATAAATATTAAATTAATAAATAATTAATAAAATGAATAGTAGATAAATAAATAATAAAATAAATAATAAAATAAATAATAAAATAAATAATAAAATAAATAATAAAATAAATAATAAAAAATAATAAATTAAATAATAAAAAATAATAAATTAGATAGTAAATAAATGATAAATAAATAATAATAAATATGAATGACATAATAAATAATAATATAAATAAAAGTAAATAATTAATAAAATAAGAAATAAATAAAAAAAATGAATAAAATATGAAAAAATCAAAAATAAATAAAAACACTGTCTGACTTTAGTATTGATTTCAATCCAGTATGAAATAAATAATAAATATAAATAAACTCTATAAATAAGTAAAAATACTAAACAACTAATAAAATTAATAATAATAAAAAAAAAAAACAATGGCCGTCAGCACATTGGTCGTAAACTGGTATCTTTTTTCTACCTACATTTATTTATATACGTTGCAAATTAAACTAAGCACTACTATTAAAGAATAAAATGTTTTCACGGATTTTCACGTCATTCTGGGGTCTTTTTTTTGTCCCCGAATTTGTTTTGCTCATGTTAAGTCGTGAAAAAACACTATTTAAAATTCACTATTTTTTATCCATAATGTCGAATATGTTGAAGTTATTCCAACATTTTAACAAGAAAAATCTCAAGTTGATATTAAAAGTTGCCACAAAACATTGTTGATTTTTTTAAGATGGAATGATCTATTATGATAGATAGATAGATAGATAGATAGATAGATAGATAGATAGATAGATAGAAGCATAGGTGGATATTAAAAGAAAAATCTAGATAGATAGATAGATAGATAGATAGATAGAAGCATAGGTGTATATTAAAAGAATAAGATAGATAGATAGATAGATAGATAGATAGATAGATAGATAGATAGATAGATAGATAGATAGATAGAAGCATAGGTGGATATTAAAAGAAGAAGATAGATAGATAGATAGATAGATAGATAGATATAAGCATAGGTGTATATTAAAAGAATAAGATAGATAGATAGATAGATAGATAGATAGATAGATAGATAGATAGATAGATAGATAGAAGCATAGGTGGATATTAAAAGAATAAGATAGATAGATAGATAGATAGATAGAAGCATAGGTGGATATTAAAAGAATAAGATAGATAGATAGATAGATAGATAGATAGATAGATAGATAGATAGATAGATAACAAGAAAAAACTAAAGTTGATGTTAAAAATTGCCACAAAACATTGTTAATTTATTTAATATGGAATGATCTATTATGACATGTCTCTAATTTGTATTTAGATACATTGTATTTATTTTCAGTATTTCTAGATGAATTATTCACCTATATTGCATAGGATCCATTATTGTATATAATTAGGTTACAATGAAATTTATATTTTATATGAATACTATCTTATGAAAATTGAGATGTAGTACAGTGTGTGTGATGCCCCTTATCATATATTCGGGGAGGGGGGCTCTTAGTGCGAAATAAATAATAAATAGGGAATAAACAGAAAAAAGTAACTAAATAATAAAATAAATCAATCTTGGTACATCATTGATTGGAATTTCAATTTAGCGTTAAATCAATAATGAATAATAGATAAATAGTGTAAAGAAATTGTAAATAAATAACAAAATCATTAATAAAAATAATTTTAAAAAGTTTGAAGTGAATAAATAAAAATAATTTGTGTGCTTGTTCATATTTCGTTATTGGTAAGGAAATCAATTTAATATGAAATCAATAAAAATATAATGGATATTTATTTTGACATCAAAATAATATTGTTTGATTTTTTCATGAAAGTTAATATACATATTCATTTAATATTAACACTCCATTCACATTAAAAACACATAGAAATATATTTCTATTAAATATATCAGTCTTCATTTTGAAATGATATATTAATATAGATACCTGGAAAGATTCGCTAAAAAATGAGCATACCTTGATGAAAAAATCCCCCCAAATTAATTTTTTTATCGTTAAAATCTTTGTGTTTTTATTAAAAAGAAAGGCCAAGGAATTCAGGTAATTTTTTGATATTTTTTAGCACCTTCAAAATTTAGTTAAAAATCTTTTTTTTTTTTCTGATTTCAAAGTGGGGATAAGAGGTATAAATTAGTATTGAACATTTGAGCGTCTTTTTTGCGGTGAAAAACATTGATTTGAAAATTCTTGCAAAAATCAAATAATTGTCAGATTTTAATGAAACTTTCAGGATTTATTCACAAACGATTGATTTTATATTTAAAACGTACCTTTCTTAGTAAATCTTGGTAAAAAATATTTTCCTTTGTATCTATTACTCCCAACTTATTTATTTTTTTATGAATTTTAAAGAAATTCTTTTTTTGTGGCGCTTAAAGTTTATATTAGTTATAAGCACAAGTTGCCCAAGAATTTAAATTATTACTTTTTTTTAAACAGGACCCCCAGTTAGAGAAAGTCTACTCTGAGTCATAAAATAAAAAATGCAATAAAACTAAAACAATATTTAGCTAGAAAATCTTTTGTTTTTACGAACAGAATATATTATGGTCAATATTGTCTTATGAAAAAAAAGATCACGTTTAATTTTTGTAAGAATTGTTTTCATTTTTTAACATTTTAATTATAATAATTTATAAACTTTTAAATTTTTTCAAATTCAGTATTAATTTATATCGGTGAAGTAATATTGTTATTAAATAAAAACTATATGTATTAATTAATCATAAATGAAAAAGCTGACTACAAATCAGCGACCCCAGTAATTTAAAAAGAATTTTGAATTTTTTTTGTTTAAATGGTCCGATTCTTGCAAATACGGATGTCCATACACAACATTAACAGAAAATAAGAGCGGTAACTATAGCAAACTAAAATTCATGAAATTTCGATAATTTCTTTTTTGTAGCGTCTAATGTTAATATGTTAATTATAAACACAATTTAAATATTACATTTTTAAATTTTTAGGGAGTCAGATAGGACCCTAAGTTACAATAAAAATTCTATGAATCGTAAAATAAAAAATGCAATAAAATCAAATACATTATTTAATTAGGAAAGCTTTTAATTACTTTTATAAATAAAATATCTTATGGACACTAGGGACTAAGGAAAAAGAAATTTCGCGATGAATAATGAATTTTTACAAGAATTGTTTAAACTTTTAAAATTTTGATTAGAATAATTTATAAAGTTTTGAATTAAAAAAAAAAATCTGTATTAATTTGTAACGGTGAATGAATACAATTATTAAATAAAAACTATATTTATTAATCATAAATGGAAAAATGTACTACAATTCAACAACCCCCAGTACTTTAAAAGGAATTTTGAATATTTTTTTTGTATGTGCTTAAATGTGTCGATTTTTGTAAATGCGGACTTAAATAAAAAAAATGAATAAAATATGAAAAAATACAAATTACATGTCATAATAGATCATTCCATCTTAAATAAATATCATAATAGATCATTTCATCTTAAATAAATGTCATAATAGATCATTTCGTCTGAAATGTCACAATAGATCATTCCATCTTAAATAAATCAACAATGATTTATGGCAACTTTTAACATCAACTTGAGATTTTTCTTGTTAAGAAAGAAAAATAAGGAAAGTGTGAGAGAAAGAAAGCAAGCAAGAAAGCAACAATATTAATTTATATTGGTCAAGTGATATTTAAATTAAAATATTAAATATTAAATTAAAATTGTATTTACTAATCATAAATGGAAAAGTTAACTCGAATTCAACGATATTCAGTATTTTAAAAAGTATTTTGATTTTATTTTGTGTGTATAAATGTGTCTATTTTTATAAATGCAAATTTATAATGTCCAAACGCGACATTATCACAAAAAAAAAAAAAGTGTTAAGTATAGTAAATTTAAATTTATTGGTAATTTTCTGGTACTTGCTAAAACAAAGCGTCTTCGTAATTAAGACTATAAAGCCAAAGCACCTAAAATTCAATAAAATATTAAAATGAATAAAATACGTACAGTTTTGAAAAATTACTGGGTAGTTAAAAATATATATAAAAATGCGTTTACATTGTATTCGTCATGTAATTTTTTAACAATTATCTCACTTTACATAAATTAGCTAAGCATCAGACTGTCGATGAATGTGTTAATACCTCATAAAAACACCCGTCTCTGTGTTAAAATTGCTTTTTTGTGATATTTTAATCTAAAACTAAGTAATAATTGTTTCAATTCATATTAATTAAACTTTAAATAAGTTAATTTTCTCAAATAATGTTTCAGAAAAGAATATTTAATTTAAAAACTTTTTTAATAAAAAGAATTATGGTTTGTTGACGATTTTACAAATTTTATTGATAATCAGAAATAAATTCAATCCATTTAAATTCGATTTTAAATACAGCAAAATATTTTGTTTATTGGAAGTATTAATTTTTTTTTAATTATTTAGCTTGGAAGTAAAATTAAAATAAAAACTCCAACAAAGATTTTTCATTTTTTAAATATATTTTAAAACTAAAGTATCGAATTTTTTATTTTTATTTTTGGCGGTACCTAATCTGTTTGGACTAATGTTCTTGTCTTGGGTGTTACAGTAACGATGTTTCGATCACGCTGTAGAGCCTGTTATAAAGCTGCTACACCCAGTGTCTACCATGACATGGGTGAGAGCCGTCAATCAATCAATCAATCAATCAATCAAAATCCTCAGTTTTGACGGATCTCCCCACTTTTGTTTCTTTTTTCGCATTAAATTGTGACCCTAATGTCATCGACCCTGGTCCACTGTTGGTTAAATGTCGGTCTTCAGTTGGCCGAAGTCAAAACAAAAAACCAACCATTCATTTATTTAACTGACACTCGGTCAACACAGCGAACATTCGGGTAGTAGCCAGGGGTTGTTGGGGGGGGGGGTCGAGATGGGAAAGAAAGAAAAATGAACAGAATGCGAAGGGAAAAGGAAAAGAAAGTGAGCGAGACAAAAATGACGTAAAAAGAATTAATGTCTCCATCTGAAATTTGGAAGCGAACTGTTTGACGGTTTTTCTTCAAATCAATTTATTTTCTGGGTTTTCTTCATCCATTCAAACTTTTCGATTAACAAGCAGAAACTTCGACCAAATATCAAGAGTTCTATAGGCATTATTATTAATATTTACTTGATAGATCTGTTTGTAAAATTTGAAGGGTGTTGATAACGCAGATACAAAGGGTGTTGATGAC
The DNA here is from genome assembly GCA_963932145.1 of Acanthosepion lycidas. Lineage (NCBI taxonomy): Eukaryota > Metazoa > Mollusca > Cephalopoda > Sepiida > Sepiidae > Acanthosepion > Acanthosepion lycidas. Next base: position 90,442,508 of record OZ010599.1, on the reverse strand, counting down.
GCATTACAATCGAGTATATATTTTCTGCAATGACTGTGAGAACAGAAATATTATATGTAAAATAAATACAACTTCACAAGTAAAATTAGTAAACATTGAATAAATTAAAATAAATAAAAAAAGAAAGCGCAGTGAAATATTAAGAAAGAAAAAAATATGGAAAGTCTGAGAGAGAAAGAGGAAAAAAATGAAACCGAGCGTGAAGAAAGAAAGAAAGAAAGAAAGAAAGAAGAATGTGCGAGAAAGAAAGAAAGACAGAAAGGAAGTGGGAGAAAGAAAGAAAGTATGAAAGAGATACCAAGAAAAGAAAGAAAGAATGTGTAGAGATATAAGAAAGAAAGAAAGAAAGAAAGAAAGTGTAGCGAAATATCAAGAAATAAAATATGAGGAAAGTCTGAAAGAAGGAAAGCAAGAAAGCAAGTGTGAAAGAAAGAAAGAAAGTGGGAGACAGAAAGAAAGAAAGAAAGAAAGAAAGAAAGCAAGCAAGAAAGAATGAATGAAAGTGGGAGATAGCAAGAAAGTGGGAGAAAGAAAGAAAGAAAGAAAGAATGAATGAATGAAAGTGGGAGATAGCAAGAAAGAAAGTGGGAGATAGCAAGAACGAAAGAAAGAAAGAACCTTTCAAAGAGCAGGACAGCACTTCAAACGAATATATAATTATTTTAAACGCATACATATTTTATAAACATTATAAAATGCCATCTATGATAAAAAGATAATTTCGGACAGGTTGCTTCTTTTTTTTATATAATTTTATTTAATATTGTTTCTTTTATAAACTTGAGTATTTTTGAAAGACAACTTGTTTACATGAATTCTAGTTGTCTGAACACACACACACACACGCACACACATATATATATATATAAATTGGTAATTGATAGCGATAATTCCATGGAGGACATTAATCCAAAGAGAGCTCAATGTAAGTAACAGAGCAATATAATAATAATAATAAGTACAGATGATCCTTAAAAAATCAATTTCGGTTATAATTTATTTCATGAAGATATTTAAATATTCATCTCTTCAAACCGAATTTTTTTATTATATATATATATATATATATATATATATATATATATATATATATATATATATATATATATACACACACACTGAGTGCGATGAATAAATTGTCGTCTAAATTATACAAAATAACACTGACATTTCATTTTAACAGATATATTCACTAAAATTATACAAAAATATCTTGAAATACTAAAGAGTAAATCTTATTCAATAAAATTGCTATTGGCTTCAACCACGGCCTCCATACGACTTCAGAATCTCCTTCAACTCTTCTGGACGGTCTCCGTGTTTAAGTTGGTGAATGCTGTCATAATCCTTGCCTTCAGTTCATCTTTCGTGTTACAAGGAGTTTTGTTGATCTCTTGCTCAACTGTGCCCCACAAATAATAATAATCAAGAGGGCTGCAGTCCGGGGAGTCAGGTGGCCAGATGCAAGGAGTGGTTTGATCGCAGAAATTGTCTTGTGTCGCATAGTAAGTCCTGTTTCCAGATATAGCGTCTTCTAGCGTCCACCATCTTGACCCTGGGCAGCAGTACCTTCTCGGGGGACTTCATGTAGGCCTCCATGTTGAGTAAGATCCACACCAACAAATTCGGGAATTCTTTTCTTATGAGAATGATCAGAGTGAGTTTTCTGAGCTGCCGTATCTTTGTAATCACCATTAGACTCATCAAACTCTTCCCATATTCTCTGCAGTGTCCTCAGGATGACACCAAAACACTCTGAAATGTTCGTATTGGAGTTTCCGGCGTGAATGCCAAGCAGTTCAGCATGCCATTTCCAAATTTTTGGTGGAGTGAATTGCGCCAGGGCGTTTTTTTCGCACAGTCGGTGCCCAACTGACTCCACTATAATGTGCAGTCGACAAAATCAAAAATAAACAACACGCACGAGCGGAATTAAAAATATAAAATAGCAACAATTTACCTATCGCAACCCTGTATATATATATATATATATATATATATATATATATATACACGATGTATATATATATATATATATATATATAAGTTACCCATCTAGGTACTGACAAGTTTCGACATTGCTTAACATTGGCGGTCGTACGAGATATAACCTTAAGCCATAGCCCCCGCACATCCGAGCTTACAGCATCTGGTATTCCCAAGTGGTCACCCATCTACGTGGCGAGCAGACTCTACATTGTTTAATCTTGGTGACAGTACGAGTACATCTAAGTCACCCATCTAGGTCCTGACCAGACACGACTTTGTTTAACTTTGATCAACACATTCCCTATATTTCAAATCTGATGTCCCCGACTTAAAAGACATCCTAATGACACCTGTATGCTGTATGACACCCTGTCTAAGATTTTCATGTTCGATATACAAGATTTAAAAAAATACAGTCAATAAGAATATCAGATCTTGTGTTAAAGATTTACTAGAGACTTTAAATGTTATGGATATGAATTTTAAATCTAATGTATAAAATTTAATAATATCAGTAATTTTAAATATGGATTCTACGGTCTGAAATCACCTGTATATATATATAAAGGTTATTTATCAGTTCTATGGATTAGTATCTTTAAATTCGCTGCTTCAGCACAGAAATGTTTTTCGACTTTTCTCAAACTGATCCTAGATTTGTTGCAGTTTTCATGCTCGCGTAGTAGTGAGTCAAAATCTGCTGGCAGCGAGACATTTGACCTCGGACCGAAAATACTGAACTTCGTTAATTAGTGTTCAGTATGGCTTCGCTGACCTAGGAAGGCATTCCACGTCTGTAGAATGTCCGCTGGTTACTGATGAGAAATACTTTGTGGGTGCGGATGAATTTTCATTTCGGTTTTTATGGCTTTATCCCAAAATTGCTTCTGCAGTAAAAGAAATGAAAAAAAAAACTAAAAAAAAAAACAACAAATAACAAAAACAAAAAAAAAAAAAACAACAAAAAGGAAGCCAGAAAAAAATGTTTTCCTCTCAGTGGTTTATCTTATCCACTGGCAAAGTGAAGATGTTTTTTTAAGGAAACCTTTTCAATGTTATTCCCCTGTCGAACTAACACTTGTGATGTACCCTTTCTTTTATGATACCGAACCATGGATCATCTAACACCATTACTTACGCCTACTTGAACATTCTTATGGGCTTTGTCATTACACCAATCATTTATCGATATTAAGTTTGATCAATTCGATAAAGTCAAATTGTCAACTGATCTAAAAAATGACCTACAGTCTATTGTTAACTGAGGCAAGTAATGGCTTGTTAGTTTTAACAGCTCCAAAATGAAGCTTCTCTCTATCAATCATCTGACAGACTCTTTTCTACCTTTCATCAGCATGGTTGATGATAACCTGCAGGTGACTGGTTGCGTCTTCTTGGGTTAACATGGTATGAAGTGGAAAGACTACATTAAATCCATTATTAGGTCAACGGCTAAGAAAGTTGGTGCACTGTGTCGTGTTAAACAATTTTTCTCTCCAGAATCTATCTGACATATTTATAAGTCTACAATTCGTCCACACTTTGAATATGTTCCGGTCCTGATCAGGCGTCTGGACTTCAGTCACTTTTGCAACGCCGTAACGTAGCTTCCCTGTACTTTTTAGATAAATTTATAAATCTTTTCTGTAATCCTTCTTTCCTTCTTTCTTCCTTCAATCCCTCCGCTTTCTTTATTTCTTCTTTCTTTCTTTCAATCCTTTCTTTCTTCCTTATTAACTTTTCCTTCATTCTTTTCTCCCTTCTTTCGTTCCTGCTTTCCTTCCTTCCTTCTTTTTTCGTTCGTTCGTTCCTTTTTCCTTCATTCCTTCCTCCCTTCGTTCCTTCGTTCCTTCTTTCTTTCTTTTTTCTTTCGTTCGTTCGTTCCTTCCTTTTTCCTTCCTTACTTCGTTCCTTCCTTCGTTCCATCCTTCGTTCCATCCTTCGTTCGTTCCTTCCTTCCTTCTTTTATCTTTCTTTATGTTTGTTTTCTTTCTTCTCAATAAAAATCACACAATGTCTCTGATATATTTTTCTTCCGTTATTCGGCGCAACTAGTTATCTTAGGTAATGACAGAGTGTAAAAAATGCGCTAATTTACTGACGAGGAGTTCAGACAGACTCAGAAGACCATGGACTCGAACACGTCAAATGCTCATGGTGACAGAATCAGCATTTAAAACCTTCTGTTTTTTTTTCCTATCATGGTTTGAACTCCGACCATCAGGATCTGCCAGATATACGCAACTCTCTCCGCCAGCAAGTAGGTCACCAAGTGTGTGTACTCACAACTGTAAAACTACATCGGCCTATGGTATTTTTATTGAATGAGATTTTTGCGTGCGTAACAGAAATTATTGATTCGATTCAATGCATGGATTCGTGGATACAGTCGAGTGCATTCAGAGATGAGCGTGTAAGTGAGTACGATAAAGAACAGGTCATGTGTGGATGCGTGTCTGGGTCTACTCGCCGTCCCCACGCCAACAAATATAAGTGTATGTGTGTGTGCGTGTGTGTGTGTGTGTGTGTGTGTGTGCTTGTGTGAATTTACATCAGTCCCGAGCAAGAGAAATACATTTTTACTGCTGGTTTACTTCCGGTCCAGCCTGATGAGGAATGGGCATTTCTAAGCAGTCTCGCCATTGATGCAACCCCTGCCTGCTGCTACGTGGCCGGGGGTGCATGCGGCTCCCCAACCACCCAAAGGACGACAATCAGATGATTGTATATGCATCCGGGTTTTTGTTCGTGTGGATGTGAACATTAAAATGGCTGAGAAAGTCGGTTTTACGCGCCCGCTTCATGCATTAAATTCGAAGATTAACTCACTATTAATTTTAATATTTTGTAGATGAAGTTTTAATCCATCTTATTATTGTTGCTTTTTAGATAAAGCTTTTTCTATATTATTATATTATTGGATTTATTCAATCTTATTATTGTTGCTTTTTAGGTGAAGCATTTTCACTAATATTATTTTATCACTAGTTTTAATCCATCTTATTATTGTTGCTTTTTAGATGAAGCATTTTCACTATTATTATTTTATTACTGGTTTTAATCCATCTTATTATTGTTGCTTTTTAGATGAAGCATTTTCACTATTATTATTTTATTACTAGTTTTAGTTTAGATCAGTACAGGGAATCGACACTTTTTCCAGTATTTTTAGCGATGGATTGTGTGTACGAGTTTAAATCTGGGTCGACTTTAATTCTCAAGAGGCGCTCGAGGTTTCCCTAAGAGGATTTATGTTTGTCACGGTAGCTGGAAATTCAATGTTCATTCGGAGATGATAGGTCGTTACTAGTTTTTTTTTCGAGTTATTGAATGAAATCAGTCAGATGTTCCCCTGCTGAACTGGTAAAGATCTTCTTTATTGAGTCTCTTGAGATCGGTAAACGTAAATCACAAAAAAAAAAAAAAAGCAAAAAATCTCAAACATGTGCAACCACAGAATAATGTTTGATTTGGTGGGAACTAATATCGAATAAAATATCCATTCATTCCTTATTATTTGCATGCACGTGATTGAGTTTTGTAATGTTTAGGGGGTTACTTTTGTCAAAAGGTTTTATTTCTATATCCTTCATTGAGGACTTCAATATGAACGACGTCTATAGAAGCTTATGAATCACAAGGGTTCTAAGGGTACAAAATGCGTGAGAGATTTCTTCCTCTCCCCCTATTTTTCTTTTAAAAAGTCTTTCACTTTCATATAGCTCCCGGTCGAAGAGAATGAGATTCGACCGAATTCCCATTAAAAGTAACAAATGAATAAACTTGACTTTTTCATTCGTATCGACGTAACACAACTTTGAATGTTTGTCGCCATTTTTTTTTTCAATTTTCATCGAGCTTCTTTCCCGCCATGACCTATGAACAACGACATCTGGCGTCAAATTTGCTGTCAGAAATGTGACTTGTCTTTGTGCTGGTTGGTTGGTGGGGTGGGGGAGTGAGGGAGAAAGAGAAAGAAAGACAGTGAGAGAGACAGACAAAAGAGAGAGGGTGGAAGAAAAGGCGACAATAAAGTTATCAAGAAGTTTGAGTGAGTGCTTCATCTCGGTCCGTCGATGTCTGCTCATATCCACGCACGCCTATTTCAACAAACGGCGATATATTTGGATTTCTTCCGCTTAATCTATTAAAGTGGCAGGTGGCTATAGAGATGAGGTATCTATCTATCTATCTATCTATCTATCTATCTATCTATCTATCTATCTATCTATCTATCTATCTATCTATCTATCTACATACGTTTCTTATATATCTGAAGCTTTTCATTGAGTAAGTATTTGTCCGATAGCAAAAGACTTCATCTTTTCATCGTACATATCACAACGAAGTTTTTAGGCCAGAACTTAAACACAACATAATTAATTATACACGTAAAATATGAAGTATGTTTCTTACTGAAGCAGTTATGCAACAATATTTGAAAAGAACGCCCAATCAAAAATAATTATTAGTTCGTTTGATAAAACATTACTTAATATTAAAACGTATTACTTGCAAATGAGACATTCCATTGTTATGGTAACACAAAATGTTTGATTATTGGCATTGAGTAAATCCTCATGTAACCATAACAATGGAATATCTCATTACCAAAAATAGGAAATCAGGCTGTGTGTCTTATAAATAAGCAATGGAGGTAATGTAGTATTTCCTATGATATAAAGAAAATTGTAAGGTTCATCCAATGAGTTTCTCTCGTTTATCCTACCAAGTGGAAATGTCAACAGAACTAAAGTACAACGCAGGCAAAATGATATAAACGATATATTAAGCAAATGTATTTATTATTGAAGCAGTTATGGAGCAATATTATTAATGCATTATTTCAGTTGATATAAATCATTATAAATTGGGTGAATTTATTTTCAGTTTTCCTACAACCATTTAACGCTGTTCAACAAGAGCAACAAAGTTGGTTTCAGGAAATAAAGCCTCATCTTCAAAGTATTCTTTTATTCCTACAGCAATTGTTTGGAACTTGTCCCACCATGGCAAAGACAAATGAGTTCAGAATTGATTTGGAGCAATTAATTGTTAATAAACTCAAGGCATAAAAAGAATATGTCAAATTCCCCAAGAAGATGAGTCTTACTAAATCGACAATACACCCGCAATAAAGAAATTCAAAATGGCTGCTGCTGCTGATGATGATGATGGAAGAAATGTTTTCTCCAAAATAGACAAGGACATCTATAAAGATCCATGGATGGCACAAGATATGAGTATGGTTGACCACTTGTATCCCTATCTACAAAAGTGGTCAGCTAATCCCTGATGCAGATGCTTGCTCAGGCAGATTTGGGTTTCTTCGACATACACACAGCCAACTCTTGAGAAGTCAACAGTTAGGAAACTGGAATGCGTGGGGAGGCAACAGAACATCACTTCACTATCAATTCCACAATTATTAACCATACCACCATAAGAAAAAACAATAATGCCTGAATTTAAGTACATTTATATTTTTCCTTGACATATATAGGATTTTTATCTAAACAAAGATAAAAATTTACTTTTTAATGAAGAGTAAAAATATTAGTTGCAAATGAGACATTCCATTGTTATGGTAATATGAGATGTTTGCTTATTGGTATTGGAGTAATTAATTGTTAATAAACTCAAGGTATACAAAGAATATGACAAGTTTCTCAAGAAGATGGGCGTTATTAAATCGAGAGTATACAGCCGAAAAAAAGAAATTCAAAATGGCTGATAATAAGAGAAAGCTTTCGCAAGTTGATCGCTTCACACTTTCACCAAGATTCATTTGCATGATTTAATCTAAATCATTTCTCAATGAATTTCATCATTTCTTCCTCAGTATTGCGTTATTCCATAATATTTTTCTCTGCATGGCCTGAAAAAAATACCATTAATTGAAACAATTTGATCTAGTTCATTTCAAAGATATTTTATGGAGCTAAAACGATTCACTTGTTAAATAAAAAAAAAAATGTTTCGCATATTATCTGATTAATTTATGGACGTGATCTGTCCAGTTTTCACTTCCCAGTTTCGATAGAGTCCAAAAACGTGTGGGTGATGAATTATTTGCCACCCTGCGATCCCTTTCGCCACAGACGAGACGTAGCAAGCTTCCCGATGCTGTATCACTATTTCCACGGAAAGTGTTCAGATGAATTACACTCCTTAGATCTACCAGTGCTAACCTTCACTACTAAGACCCACATTGCCACGACCATTATAGTGAACCACCCACATTCACTCGAGCAGCTTTTCTCCACGGATCACTGCCTTGTGGAATCGACTCCCAAGAGGATGCTTCCCCGATCACTACAATCCTAACCTGTTCAAATCTAGGATGAACCTCTATCTTCCACACATATCCGCATAATCTGTGTCTCTTAATCTGTGTCTCTTAATCCTTGTCTCTTAATCTGTAACACCCGAGTGGCCTTCGGATCTTTTACAGGCTGAACATCATAGTAAAAAAATAAAATACCAAGTTGAACATCTAAGTTTTCTTAAGGGTTGTGTTAATGGCCAACCAGATTAATTTCGCTAACCATTACTCCGTTTAGGGTTTTACATAAGAGCTTTTAAATAAACCTATTTGTTTTCTGGTTATTATTTTGCAGTAACTCTTGGGGTGCATATAACACTAGTCAACACGGTTTTTGGCGCAAAGAAACAAAACACATTTTTTATCTAATTTGATGGTGCTGTATCTGTCTATATTTCTGAGATGAGGTATTATGTACACTATTTACATTATTCGGACTATTGCCCTCATCTTTGTCGCCATATTTATTACAACGTTTCGGCCTTTCAATATCTGTCTATATTTCTGAGATGAGGTATTATGTACACTATTTACATTATTCGGACTATTGCCCTCATCTTTGTCGCCATATTTATTACAACGTTTCGGCCTTTCAATATCTGTCTATATTTCTGAGATGAGGTATTATGTACACTATTTACATTATTCGGACTATTGTCCTCATCTTTGTTGCCATATTTATTACAACGTTTCGGCCCTTTAGTATCTGTCTATATTTCTAAGATGAAGTATTATGTACACTATCTACATTATTCGGACCATTGTCTTCATCCTTGTCGCCATATTTATTACAACGTTTCGGCCTTTCAATATCTGTCTATATTTCTGAGATGAGGTATTATGTACACTATTTACATTATTCGGACTATTGTCCTCGTCTTTGTCGCCATATCTATTACAACGTTTTGGTCTTTCAGTATCTGTCTATATTTCTGAGATGAGGTATTATGTACACTATTTACACTAATTGGACTATTGTCTTCATTGCCATATTTATTATAACGTTTCGGTCGTTGTACTATCCGGCCTTCATCAGGTGGTTGTAATATTGAGCTGAACCCTTTATTTTGCTCACTGGGGTAGACTATTCTAATTTCATGTGCCATGTTTAATGGATGTCAGTTGTCAGTTATCTCCTGCTAATTCCCCTCTTCAAGTTCTCCACTGCCTTAACCGAGTATTGAACTCTCACTCTTTGGGTCCTGTTACTGGATCTAACTAACGTTAATATCCACTTTGTCATGTGTCCTTGAGGACTGACAACTAACATCCATTAAACTCTCTTTGTTTCTAATGAAATTTTCGAGCTGCTTAATGCTTTGCTTATTTTCTGGAAGACCACTTTTTTCTATTCTAATGCAAAAAAAAATAAAAATAAAAATAAAAATACATATTACGCAGGAGTTCAGTACTCTTTTCTTCGTTTGTAACGAAATTTTCCTCTTTCTTAATTTTTGCTTATTTTCAGGAGGACATTTTTCTCTATTCTAATTAAAAAATTGATATGACGCAGCAGTTCAGTACTCTTTTTTTTATTTCTAACAAAATTTTCCTGTTTCTTAATATTTTGTTTAGTTTTTGAATGGCATCTTTCTCTATTCTAATGATAAGAATTAGATATTAGGTAGCTGCTCAGCACTTTCTCCTTTGTTTCTAACGAAATTTTTCTGTTTCTTAATACTTTCCTTAGTTTTTGGGAGGTATATTTTTCTAGTCCAATGTATGTTTGAAGTCTTGGTATCACATTTTCCATCGTCTGTTAAAACACTTCCCAGATATTTAAACTTGTGTATCTGCTTGATTCTGCCATCTCTCATTCGTAGTTAGTATGTTTTTTTTTGTTTTTGTTTTCGTTTTTTTTTTTTCTTCTCTTGCTTACAAACATTTGTGCGTATTCTCAGCCCATTAAACTGGATGACCAGTCGTGTTTTATCCGTTTGCCAAGGGAGAAGAGATGATGCGAAGCCTGCTGTTCCGACTCGTATTACGCGGAAGTGAATGAGGTCAAACAATTAAAAAGCAGTCCTCACTAGATAATGGAGGACGGTAGGGACTGCAATGTTTAGTAGAATCTATTCCTCTGGGAATTGATCGTTTTATATTTTCTCTTATAAGAATATTCGGGATTTGATCCCAGAAAACACTTCACTGGGAGTCATTTCCAATAACCATAGAAACGAAAAATAAACAAAATAAAAGGGAAGAGATAAATAAATAAAAAAAGTACTTTTGTTGCTAAGCGCGGCATAGCAACTAAAAAATTTCCTTTGTTTCTTAACATAAGAGCCAATTCCAATATTTTCTAACCAAAAGATTCATATTAGTTCGATATTTTACAAAAGTTGACAGAGGAAACGATTACGCTGGGTACTGTCTTCTCGTCGTGGCCCCAGATCAGGAAGAGAACGAATTAAAACCCTTCTCATTGTGGCTTCTGATCACTGAGAAGACAAATTAAGAATGTCTTTTCTCGTCGTGGCCTCAGATCAAGAAGAGAACGAATTAGAACCACTCTCATTGTATTAGGTTAGTGCAAAAATAATGTCGTTTTCTCACATATGTTACTATGTGAGAAAACGACATTATTTTTGCACCAACCTAATAGCTTCTAATCTAATGTGAGGCCAAATTCAGAATGTCTTCTCGGTTTATCCTCAGAAGAGTGGGATGACAAATTAGGAATGTCATCTCGCTGCGATTTCAAATCGCCGGAAAGTCAAATTAAGACTATCGTCGTGGAGGACAAATTAAGGACTTTCGTCGTGGAGGACAAATTAAGGCTCTTCTTTTTGTGGCTTTTGATTAATAGGAGGAAAAATGTCTTCTTCTCGTGGTTTCAGGTCAGTAAGAGGAAAATTAAACTCAGTTCTCGTCATTGCTTCTAACCAAAGAGAGGAAAAATTAAAAATGTCTTCTTACCGTGGCTTCTGGTCAATGAGACGACAAATTAAGAATGCTTTGTCGGTGTGGTCTCGAAATATTTGAAAGCCAAATTAAAACTGCCATCTTGTCTTGTCATCCGTGGAAAGACAGCCTCCTGACATACTCCTAACGACCACCCCTGAAGTCGTGGACCAACCCAATAAAATAGGAATTGATGCTTTCATAGGGACACTCGTATTTCAATGCAGTTGCAAAATTACTTGAATATGCCATCATTTTTTGCAGCACAATTAAACTATATGTCTAGTCTGGGTATGACGATAAACTATATCCCGTAGCAAGGACTCTGATCAGGAGATTTTGAGAAGCGTGGAACCACTTCTTAACTGCTGGTGTTCCCAGGTCCACCCTGACCCGGGGTGGTAGCACCTGTTAGGGTCTCAGCTATGGGCAAATAGGTAACCCCCAAACTGGGGTCAAAACACTATGAAAGTGTAAAATAATTTTTAATACCAGAAATACTTTTTTGTAAAAAAATATTACCAGCAATACATTTTTGAAGAAAAAAAATATTACCAGAAATATATTTTTTGAAAAAAAATATTAGCAGCAATAAAAATGTCTGCATTAAATAACCTATTGAGGTTGATATGCCGTTAAACAAAATAAACCAAACCAATCTAAACCAAAGAATACCTATTCTATTCATACGAATCTATCCTAAAAATGTTGTCGGCATTAAATAACCCATTGAGGTTGATATGCCGTAAAACAAAATAAACCAAACCAATCTAAACCAAAGAATACATATTCTATTCGTACGAATCTATCCTAAAAATGTTGTTGGCATTAAATATCCCATTGACGTTGATATGCCGTAAAACAAAATAAACCAAACCAATCTAAACCAAAGAATACATATTCTATTCATACGAATCTATCCTAAAAATGTTGTCGGCATTAAATAACCCATTGAGGTTGATATGCCGTAAAACAAACCAAACCAATCTAGTCTGGGTATATGGTCCCACGACGGGTACTGTTTAAAGGCAAACGCTGAAAGGAATTGCTAAAGAATGAAAATTGTCAAAGGAATTGTCTGAAAGAATTGTCAAAAAAGCAAAGGAAAGCAAGACAAAAGGACTATTAACTATAAGAAGGCAAAATGCATGAATATCAACTAAAAAGAAAACCTAAGATTTAACTTACCTATTAGAGATTGCTGAAGCAAGCAGGCACAAAAATTTAACTTTTTGGTTTATGTAGAACAGACGATGGAAATGGAGACACAGGAACGCAAAGGCGAACTGGAATAGCAAAACAGATCTGCCAAAAAGTAAACTATGTAATATCAAGAGATATGGACATTTTGTTAGAAACTAAGAGTACTGAACTGCTATGTAATACCAATGTTCCTTCATAGCAATGAATGCTGGAGAATTTTCTCACAGATGAAGAGGCATCAGAGAAATGTATTTCTACAGAAGGATGCTGAGAATACCATGGACAGAACGATGAAGTTTTAAGGAATTTAAGAATAACAAGGAAACCGACACTTAATGCCATAAAGAGGGTGTTGAAATAATATGTTTGGAATATATAATGAGGAAAGAAGACCTGGAGAATCTAAGACTCATAAGATATAATAAAAACAAGCGAAATAGAAGGAAAGAGCGAGTAACCTACATAACTAATTTTTTTTTAATGAATGGTATAACATGAACAAAAAAGGATAAAAAAGATGTTCGTTAGAGACATGACATTTTGTAAACCCATGTCCTTGTGTCATAAATCGATGAACTTTAGGGGAATTTCGCAAACGATGACTTGACCTCTTCAGTCTTCAGTCTTACCAAGTGAACTCATCTGGGAACGAAATTGATCGGAAAGTTCGAAGGGAACTGCCTAAGAATAAGCAAGAGTTGATTTCACATTTACAAACTGCTTTGGAATCATTTCCGCCAAAAGACTTTTACAAGTTACAAGAAAGGATGTCAAGAATTTGCTCTGCGGTAATAAATGTTCGTAGTTGATCCTTTGAAGGAAAAAAATATAAATTTGCTTTAATTGAAATTATTTTATATTCATTTTGATTTAAATTATTTCATAATTACATGAAAACAGAGAAAAAATAAATTTATTTCTTTAAAAACATGAAACTTGATTTATTTTTTAAGTTTAGAGGAAAAAATCAATGTGGTCCTAAAATTTTGGCCAGTAGTGTATATATATATATATATATATATATATATATATATATATATATATATATATATCATAATTATTTTCTATTTCAAAAATATGGTTCTATCGCTACACAGGAATTACTGTTTCAAAACAGAAACTAAAATTTTAAAATTTGATTATAAAATTAAATTCAAAATCCATAGCTCTGTTCCATTCTCAAGCGATTTTTGGAATAAGCTATTAAGAAATTTACTTAATTTATAAGCACAGACAATTTTAATATTTTAAATTGTTAAGGTTACGGAAAATTCAATCATTTTGATAAGGGGTGGTTGGGTTTTAATTTCCCTAAACAATTTATGTATCAAATATAAGTTACTTTCAAAATAAGGTTAAGTTAAGATGGGGTAGAGGCGTCTGCTCACAAACAATGATATCCGTTTTTCGCGTGTCGTCCGGTTTTTTTCAATGATAAAAAGTTTTTGGCATTTTTATTTGGTCACTTAATTTATAATTTTATGCACAAATATTTCTTAAAAGGGTCGCCTGAATATAAGTATGTCGTATTTTTAATATTTAAAATCTATTCCGACAAATGTATAATACTTTTCAACTTCAAATAACTAATAGACTATACGTTATTTTTTACAAATAGTATATATATTAGAATTACATTCGTATTTAAAAAGATATTAATCAAAGATCAAGTATAAATATGTATGTTTTATCTTTCATCTCTTTTTCAAAATTAATCATTATTTAAGGAAAATATTTGACAGTGTCTGCAAAAAATACCTATTTCATTTTTTTGATTAAGTAAATTTTTATATTTCAGAAACTTAATGTATAATTTTTCATGTATGCACAAAGGACATGGGTCTTTTAATGACCTACAATCTCTAGCTCTTCTTAATTTCCATTTTACTTTTTTATTGGTTTCTTTTAAATTGAAATAGAAAATATTTAGATAGGTACGTTTGATATCTGTATTTATTATTTTTAAAGGCCATTTGATGTTGGTTCCAACGTCTTTTGAATTCATGCTTTGTGCATCCAATGTAGATTTTAACTGTGTCTGGATCTTCAATAGATGAAATATCGCATTGATAAACCAATGATTCTCTAGAACATTTATTATTGAGAGGACAGTTTTGAGGATTTCTACAGTTACATAATTGTTCCTTATCTTCATTTCTTTTTATTTTAGGATCTAAATTTTTTGATTTTCGTCTAAGTGTTTAGTCAAGATATTAGAATCATGTTTCTTAATAATCATTTCTAAGTTTTCAGTACAACTTTATTTAAGGGTACTTTTTATTAAATATTGTACTGAGTTTATTCTCTCTAGAAAATGTTTATCGATTAATGCAAGGAATTTTTGTCCTGACTTATTTCTTACCATTTGGTTGTATGGGAGCCTATACCAAATGATTTTTCTCTTTCTGTTTTTTTTTTGTGGTGTCCATTTTCAATTTTTTATATAATTTAGTTTTGGGCATTTATAGCCACATTTCTTTAGAGCTTTATTATAGAAATTACTTGGTTCATAGAATATTTTCACATTTGTTGAATTTGTACTTATTTTGTTTTCGATAGATAAAGGTATATACTTAATTATAGATGGAGGATGATGAGACATTAGGGTGTATATACAAAGGATTAGTATTCGGCTTTTTGTGAGGTAGGTATATATTATTCATCAAATCTAACGTTATATCAAAAAATTCCACTATTATCATTTACATTTTTTTCAAGTTCAGGTATTTAAATTCCCTGTATAATAGTTTTCTAATTTTATCAATTTTGAAGTTTGTAGAATTCTTTATAACCATAAGACCACCATCTCTGTACAATCCAATGTCGTTAATACTAATTTCATGATATGCTGTAAGATCTTATAATATAAAAAAAACCAATAATGTCAGAAGACCTCGCAGCGTCCAATGATCCCATTGTGATGTCGAAGTGGTCATTAGTGTTTTTAATCCATTGCCCGCCTCAATGTATGAGTACTGATTTTTTTGCATTCATAATAATGTTTTTCTCTACTTCTGTTATGTCAGAGTATTGGGTAGCAAAATCCATAGTTTTCGTTTTTTTGTATAGAGCACTGTCTTTTAAAAATAAAAAGAATGACTAAGAACACCGGATTGTAAATTTTACTGTTGTTTCGTATTATTTTAATATATATATATATATATATATATATATATATATATATATATATATATATATATGTATATATCCCAGGTGTAACAGCAAAATTGTTCATTTGTTAGATTAAGCTTTGAACCGTTGTATCTTAGAAATGATAAAAGATATCTTACTGGAATTCTCCGAAGTTTTTACAACCCTATTGGACTCTACTTAGAGCAATAAGTATGTATAATTATTTTCTAAGCTTAACAGAAGTATCCTGATGAAATCCATCATAAACGAAAATCACATGTTTATCATTAATTAATCATAGCTAAGGATCAGAAGCTCATGAAGGATTGAAATAAAGTTCATATCTATCTATCTATCTATCTATCTATCTATCTATCTATATATATATATATATATATATATATATATATTATTCCAGGATCTTTTTCCAACTTCTTCAAGATCATCTTCGACCTCCCTAACCTTCTAATCTTCTGTCCTGGAGTAACAAGGTGCCTCACAGGTTTCACGTACGATTTCATTTTCATGTCTTTTTTCACTGCTCTTTGGACTGTCATAACTGAAACTCCTCTCTCACGTGCTAAATGTCTTATGGATTGAATTGAATCTATTCTAATTGATCTCTTTAGCTCTAAGTTGAAATGATGATTCCTTTTCCTGTTGTAACCTCCTGATCATGTTTTCCTCTTTACTGTTTGCTCTTTTTTTAAACTTATTCACTGTTCTCTTGATGGTTCTTGACTGGAGATTGAAGATGGAAGCCAGAGTATGAATGTTGGTATCATTACTGAAGGCCTGAATGATCTTTTTCCTCTCATCATTGCTCAGTTGGGAAGACATAGTGAGGCAGACACAAAATGATTTTAACCTGTTCTCATTCTAGCTGATTAACGGAAATGGCTTTTCAGTGATTCTTACGGCAAATGGTCTAGCGTTTTTTTTTTAGATAACAAACATTTTGTTGAATGGACAATTATGGAGTTACACCAGGCATATAGGATTAATACTAATATAAATTTTATCAATTAGCTGTTTGATGTTATTTTCAGCATCTCGACGCCAGAGTTTCGTAGACGGATCCTCCAGTAATTGCTCCGTCCAGGGGATAGCAACATGCGTGTAAGGGGTGTAGCCGAGTGGTTAGAACGTTTGTTTTCCAAAACCGGGTACGAATCTCTCCATGGCCGATGTATCAGGGAGGCGGCTTTATAATATTATCAGCCTGGGGAGGTGATCCCAACGTGCGGCACCTTTTGATGTGTCTGAAAAACCATACTACGTGTTGCCCCCTGTAAGTGAAATTGGGTAGACGTAACTGTTCCGGAAGCCGTCAATGGTTGTGATAGCACAAATTCACAAGTAATCGTGACCGAGGGTGTCAGTGTGCAGGCCTTGTTCATACTGATGAATCACTATTTCCTAGAGACCGCTCAGCATATTTGCTTTATAAACCGTATATGTTTACTGTGGGTTAAGAATCACAAATGTGCTTGGGTAGGCGTCTGCAACAGAGATTTGCTAGTGACCCTAGCAGTCGGGTGCGCTCGGAAACGTGCAGCTAGCCATTATTATGCGTGAGTTTATATGAGTGCATTAGTGCGTGCATCTGAGAGAAAGGGAAGAGAGAGAGAGAGAAAGAGAGAGAGAGAGAGAAGCGGGGGAATTACCAAGGGGCTCCTGATTGATGTCGTAAATAAATATGTTAATGTATTTTGTACATTTTATTAAATTAGTTGACATTAACCGAGGGTGATAAATAGGTCTTTTCACTGGGTGAGAGGGAATTATATATTTCTTTTTTTCTTCCTTTTCTCCTTTATATTATTTTTTTTCATTTTAACATGAAGCGGCCATATATGAGTCAGGAAAAAGTAAAATAAAAAAGAGCCCCCCCCCTTCAAAAAATAGAAAAGTAAATAAATAAATAAATAAATAAGAAAATAATAAGATTGAGAATGGATTTTATATTAAACGTTAGAGAATATCGATCCTAAGTTAAAGAGTTCCAAAGCCAATTGTAGCGAAATTGATTCAAGTTAATATGGAAATAATGATTTTTTGAGCTTTATAGGGGTAATTATACATACACAAAGACACACAAACGCACACACACATATACATACACACGCACATATATATATGTATGTATTGGTTGGTGCAAAATTAATGACGTAATAATGTCGTTTTTTGACGTTAAAAAATACGTCAGAAAACGACACCATTGCGTCATTATTTTTGCACCAACCTAATAATATTAATGTAATTAATGACGAAATCTCTTCGCTAACAGACTTAATAAGACTTTAACTTACTAACAATCCATTTAATGACGCGATCCTTATGTATAAAATTGTAGTCAGATGGATTGTATAATTAAGTTGGTTATGTTAAATCTAGTATATGATTAGTTTTATTTTTTATTGTGATCAATGGGGAATATATCAATACTTATGAAATTTTTCAGGATTTTTTCATCTTGTTTATAGTTAATGTATTTGATTATGGGATAGATTCAGTGTTATTTGAGAAAGTATTGGTGCAAAAATAATGTCGTTTTCTCACATAGTAACATATGTGAGAAAACGACATTATTTTTGCACCAACCTAATATGTTAATATTTCTAATGGTTGGTCTGATTTCAAATTCGCGAGGCCCTCTATATCAAAAGCAACCAACGGACACTGAACAAAATTTATTACGAGTGAAGTAGCAATGTTTTAAAATGCTTTTAACCAACATTTAATGAATTTTGCATTGTACCATCGCTGGTTGGATTCCTTATATTGTGGATACGTGTTTACAAAAACACCGTAGCTACAGTGGGTGAATTTAAAATTTTAAAATAATTATAATAGAACGCGTTT
Source organism: Acanthosepion lycidas (assembly GCA_963932145.1). NCBI lineage: Eukaryota > Metazoa > Mollusca > Cephalopoda > Sepiida > Sepiidae > Acanthosepion > Acanthosepion lycidas. The sequence continues at coordinate 90,424,090 of OZ010599.1, read as the reverse complement.
ACACGTGTTTACAAAAATCCCCATCAAAACGATCACAGTTAGATTAAGTTTGTCTTCGCAATTCATCCCTTAGAATGACCTCGAAGTAGATCGAAAGTACTTGAGTTAACAAAAACTACGGTGCCTTCCTTAAAGAATTTCAACTCAACACCAATAAGCTAATAAGAGAATTAGAAAGGATTACTATAAAATTAAATAGACATAATACGTGCCTATATTATTCAATAAAATATGCTTGACTGAAGATATACTATATATATATATATATATATATATATATATATATATATATATATATATAGCCGAGGAAATATCCAGCATTCGCGGCCTGACGATTACGTCCAGCATGTCGCTTCTCAATGGTTGACTTAAATGTTCACTTTCATATTTACATACGCTGTATCTGATATTAAGCACTTTATCCCACAAATATAGTACACCTTATAATTGTATTTATTCATATATATATATATATATATATATATATATATATATATATATATATATATATATATATATATATTCACTGGGAAATGGAGGATCATCGCTCTCTGTGGAATGAAGTTAAATAGACAGAGAAAGGATGATTATAAAAATAAATAGACATAATATGTGTCTATATTATTTAGTGAAATATGCTTGACTGAAGATATGCTATATATATATATATATATATATATATATATATATATATATATATATATATATTACCATGAAACTGCCTTTCGCCTCTGAGTATTGGCTTCAATGTTCACTTTTATATTTATATTTACATACGCTCTGTCATATTGAGCACTTTATCCCATAAATATAGCATGCCTTAAAACCATATTTCTTCATACACACACCTCCCACACACATATATATGTGGATATATATATATATATATATATATATATATATATATATATATATATATATATATATATATATATGTGTGTGTGTGTGTGTGTGTGTGTGTGTGTGTATTCACTGGGAAAAGAAGCATCATCGGCCTCTGGAATTAAATTGAATAGACAGAGAATATTACTGGAAAATAAGAAAATTGAAGAAATCAGCGCATATGTTAGGGCACAAAAATTTCCCGATCATAGACATGAGTAAAATATGTGAACCAGAAAAACAGAGAACGAGAGAAAAAAAAAACTAACAGAAATTGTATTAAATATAAAACATCTTTATCGACACATTAGTTTTATAAGTCCCAGATCCACTATTTACATTATTCAGACTATTGTCCTCATCTTTGTCGCCATATTTATTACAATGTCCTCAGGGACACATGGCACTATGGATAAAGGCGTTGGTTAGATCCAGTGACAGGATCCAAAGAGTGAAAGTTCAATACACGGTTAAGGCAGTGGAGAACTTTCAGAGGGTAATTAACAGGAGATAACTGACATCCATTAAAACATGGTACGTGGAACTAGAAAAGTCTACCCCAGTGAGCAAAATAAAGGGTTCAGTTCGACATTCCAATCACCTGAAGAAGGCCGGAGCGAACAACGACCGAAACGTTGTAATAAATATGGTGACAAAGATGAGGACAATAGTCCGATTAATGTAAATAATGTACATAATACCTCATCTCCGAAATATAAACCGTCCCAGATCCGTAGATCTGATCAATGGAACCAGAACAGTCGACCCCATTAGATTAAATAAAGTGTAGGAGAACGAACAGGAAGATTACAGCGTTCTAAATATTAATTTAAAATAGTGCCCAATCCTTAAAGTAGAATGTATATTTATCTTATACAGTTTTACATTAGAACATGCACACATCCACTACATTTTTGTATCAACATCAACGTCATTTGCTTCGATAACTATATTTCTGAATAAAAGTTTTTAATAGCACCGTGATTCCCCATCTGATGAGATATCTAAAAAAGATTTTCCTTTTTTTGACATTGAAACAAAAATGTACAATTTTGTCGTGGATATGTGCATGTTCTAATGTAACATTGCATAAGATATATATATATATATATATATATATATATATATATATATATATATATATATATATATATATATAAACAAAAAATCCCAAATTACCTCATATGGGGAATAGTCTATTTAGGCAGACGAAGATATCGGTTGTTTGTCTTATCAATCCTGCTGTGGATTTTATTGTTTATTAATTATATTGCTCTGTAATAATAAATACATTGAGTTCTTTTTGTGGATCAGTTTTAATATTTTATATTATTAGGATCCACTTGGATGATATACCTACAGGTTTGGTAATTTTGCTGTATGCATATATATATATGTATATATATATATACAGTAGCGTCCAAAACTAAGGGACAAAATTTTAAAACCTAATATTTGTTAGAAATAACAACTGTGAAAAGCTGAAATTTTGACAACTGGTAGTCGTTATCATCCATAATAACATACTAAAATTTGAATCATTTGCAAAGGATAGAAAAAGAATTATAACAATTATTTATTTGTTTTCAAAATAGGATCGTCCAAAAGTAAGGGACAAAATTGAGAAAAACAATGTTAACAGTATGCTATATTCAAATTTTTTGATTTTCTCTAAAGAATAAGTCTTACTTAGTCATTTGTAAATGTTGCATCAGCCGGCACCATGGCGAAACGCCAAAAACTTGATTACTCTGTGAGACAAGCTATTGTGAAGCTACACAAGGAAAAGCACACCATTAGAGAGATTTCAGAGAAAGTGAAACGTTCCAAGAGTGTTGTAGGCAGGGTTGTTAAATCCTACAATGATACTGGCAAAATAGTTAGTGCTTTTAAAACCGGCAGACCCCGCAAAACTTCGGCAAGAGAAGATCGAATAATGCAGCGTATGTCATTAAAGGACCGTTTTAAGTCTTGCACAGAAATTAAAAGGGTTATGAATAGTACCTCATGTGTTAATGTGTCAAGACAGACTGTTTCTAGACGACTGCAAGAAATAGGGCTGTTTAATCGAACCCCAGGGAAGAAACCACTTGTTAGTTCGAAGAATAAGAAGAGATTAGAGTTTGCAAACAGGTATGTAATTTGGACATATGAAAATTGGGCAAAAGTATTTTTCAGTGATGAAAGCAAATTTAATTTATTTGGAAATGATGGAAAAAACAATGTAAAGAGACGTATTGGTGAAAGATTAAGTGCAAAGTGTACTAAGAAAACTGTCAAGTTTGGGGGCGGAAGCGTCATGGTATTTGGAATGTTTTCTAGCCAAGGTACAACGCCTCTTGTCCGGTTACAAACTCGTGTAAACGCGCAGATCTATAAAAACATTGTTCAAGATCATGTTGTGCCAATCATACAGAATTCAGGTTTCGATAGGGCTACCTTTATGCAAGATAATGCCCCATGTCACAAGGCAAAGGTGGTAATGAGTTACCTTAGCGAGCAAGATTTGGAAATTATGGATTGGCCATCGCAAAGTCCTGACTTAAATCCAATAGAAAATCTTTGGAAGACCTTAGGAGTGAAAGTTATGGAAAGAAATCCTACTAACACGGAGGATTTGTGGGTGAAGCTTCAAGAAGAATGGTCTAAAATTAGTATCGAGGATTGTCAAGAACTGATTCGTTCTTGTAGTCGAAGATGTGCAGCTGTCATTGAGAGCAAGGGCTCATTTACTAAATATTGACTGCACATGCATTTTTATTGTTTTGTTGCCGTTTACATTGTTTTTCTCAATTTTGTCCCTTACTTTTGGACGTTCCAAATTTGAAAAAAAATAAATAATTGTTATAATTCTTTTTCTATCCTTTGCAAATGATTCAAATTTTAGTATGTTATTATGGATAACGACTACCAGTTGTCAAAATTTCAAAGTTGTTATTTCTAACAAATATTAGGTTTCAAAATTATGTCCCTTAGTTTTGGACGCTACTGTATATATATATATATATATATATATATATATATATATATATATATATATATATATATATATATATATTACTCGGAATAAATAAATAATGAGCCAACGTGGTGTTTTCCTCTCGTCTTTTAATAACTGCACAAAAAAGCTTATCTGCGTATATGAAAGGATGCTATCGAGAATAAAGTATTTAACGAAACCTGTCTTAATGAAAATATGCTGATGAAATATACGTATTTCATATATATATATATATATATATATATATATATATATATATATATATATATATATATATATATATATATGTATGTGTGTGTGTGTGCGTGTGTGTTTTGTCTATTTATTTTAAGTAAGTTCCTTTCATATTATCTGATAAGCTATCATTGTGGTTTCGTCCGTGCGTTGTTTGATTTATTGAAATTGTCATCTTTGATAATGGTTTATGGAAGACGAAAGCTTAGATTGGATTTAAACATGTATCAATATCGTATTTTCTTTTCGTCTTTCAATGATAATGTTATTAAGCTTATCAGACAATATGAAAGGAACTTACTCAAAATAAATACACAAAACTTGTCTATATTATTTAATGAAACATGCATTAATGAAAAATTGCCGCCTAAATATACACAATATATATATTTTACACACACACACACACACATATATATATATATATATATATATATATATATATATATATATATATATATATATGCAAATGGGATACAGTCAAGTGATTGCAGTGTTCTGACTTTAAGACAAGATAGGCGGCTGATACTGAGAAGTGGTCCCAGCATGCACCTGTAAGATTTGTCTATATATTTGGGGAGGGAATATTTTCAGCAGTCCTTCCCAGTCGATTGGAACCAGCACTTATTTATCAAAAATGTAATCAGCTTCATTTTCAACAATTGCGAGGAAAACTATTTTTCGATTGCACATTGAACGAATATCTGTGTGGTTCTCTGCCCCAAATATTCTTTGATTTCTTCTGAATGCTTTGATACTTATGAAAATTTCTAGCAATCGAATCAAACGAAAACTTGTAGGTACTAAATCCGATGAGTACGGATAAATGGGAAGAAAATCCCGTCTTAATAATCTTAATTTTTCCAGAGTGTGTTTTAGTCTTAGTAAGATAGAGAATAACACTATCTTCTTTTTTTTTTTTTTTAAATCGGCAATATAGCCACTAAGACGTAAGTCGTTACAGGGCGTGGAAGAATTAAGAACAGTAACATTAAAAATGAGTGGAAAGAACAAAGAGTAATCAGGAGAACAGGAGGTAGCGATTGACATTGCATTTAAATGTTTGCAGATTAATGTTGGCTGGAAAGCATGGAACCATAAGGGAGGTCCACAAGTGAGAAGTGTGAGAAAAGAAACTGTTGGAATAGAACTTATGGTTACATCTAGCCAGCTCACCTGTAAATTGATGAGATCTCGCCAGCAAAGATCTCGCTTAAATTCATACAGTCTAGGTACCATAGCAAAGAGCAATATTTATTCTGTTATGTACACAGAAATGTGGCACAAGGGAGGATTGGGGAAAGGGCGGTCTTCTTTTGTATTAACTATAACTTTAGCTAGCCACAAACACCGACCCAATCATACAAACAATATTCCTTACACCAGAGCAACACATTCTTACTTACCTTTCTTACTACATCCACCATAATACCTCATTGTCTCTATGAAAATCCTAACTAGTTCCCATATGTACAATTCATTGTCTGATTCTTCTTTGGATCTTATCAAGGCGCTTCAGGTAAATAGCAGGGGCATCGGACCATATATGCGAATTGTAGACCTATAAACATGTAAGATAGATTCTGGAGAGAAAAATTGTCTCGCAAGATATAGTGAACCAACTTTCTTAGCAGCTAACCTACCAATAGATTCAATACAGTCTTTTCATGTCAGCTGAAAGCGTTATCCCGAGAAGGCGAAATAATTCACTTTCCTGAAGGTTAGCATTAGCCATGTTGATCGAAGGTAATTTTGACACTATTTATATTCGGACTATCGTTGTCCCTCGGAGGTATATCGATCTGGATACCCTACAGGGAATTCAGAAATGTACCCTTTATTTAATCTCCAGAGGTAGATGTTTCTCGTTCCACTATTCATGTTTAAGGATATTTCGTCTAGTTCATATTTTCTTTCTTTAGAAATGTTGTGTTATTGCTCGACTGTTTCAACATAGTGCAAGTATACACCGCCCGACGTAGGGATTGAAATCACAACTATTTCTTTATTGTGCAGTGTCCCTTCATGACGTAGTTGAATATAGCCCCCCCCACCACTCTGCTACTTGTTTGACTCATAATTCATAGTAATGAGACACGCAATTACTTAGCGAACCCCCGAATAAATATTAAACTGATCTTTATTGCTTAACACTAAATTTGTTTTAATAACAGCGTTTCACATTTATTATTATCTAAGTTTTGTCTTTTCTGTTTTTAGTATTATTTCGAATGGATAACTTTTTTTGTTGGCAGTCAAATCGGCTTTCGTTATTGTCTGACTTTGATTTTCTTTTTATAACTGTTATAACTGTTTTATTTTTTCTGCTTCTGTTTGTAGCATTTCAAACATTTTAATGCTATAGACCCCCATCCCAACACCTTAGCCCATCGCTGCACTTGATAATGTTAAGGAACGCATTTGAAATATCTGCCTTTTAAAATGAACTTTCAGTTGTTATCGGTAATCCGGGAAGTCGGGGGAGTACGACTCTATCAGTCGATTTGCTATTTTTATGCACTTTTAAGGAAACGCGGACTAATCTTTTTCGATTTTTATTCTGTGATCATAAAAAAAGAAGAAGGTTTTCCTGGGAGATCAGTGCTTGTGATGACCAACAAACTGGTCTCGCTTTTATCTAAGTTGGTGCAGCGAGTTTAATCGGTAGGCCCTCAATTTTCGGGGTCATGCGTCAGACTAAGCGAAGTTTTTTGGCTTTCTCTGTTTAGTACGGAACAAAAATTACAATTTGATTTTAGTAACTGGTGTCGCTAAACGGTTACCTAAGTCCTGATGAAGTTCTGCGTTGTTGAACATAGTTGTTTTTTTAACACTATTTAATCGGTGTTTACTTTTTTTTTCATTTGTTTATTTATTTATTCGCTTGTTTGAAATGCTGAGTCATTTTGTTGTTACTATTAGAAAGAAAGAAAGATTAGACTATTAGACATTGATTCATTTGAAACGGTTTCGTCTTCGAGTTAAGCAAGTCTGAATAAATTCATGTTGGGTTGGAATCAATGGGCAGCCATGCATTTTTCTGGCTTCTCCGCTTTCATATATCCCAAAGGATTTGGTTTATTTTGAACTTCATTTAATCTTTTCCGCTATCGAGTTTCTTTCTTTCATCCTAATTATATTTGCTGTCTTTCTTTCTTTCTTTCTTTCTTTCTTTCTTTCTTTCTTTCTTTCTTTCATTCATTCATTCATTCTAGTGATACGTTCCTTCTTTTTCTTTCTTTTTCATTCTTTCCTTTTTTAATTATATTTTCCAATTCCTTCCTTCCTTCCTTCCTTCCTTCCTTCCTTCCTTTCTTTCTTTCTTTCTAATTATATTTTCTTAGCTTTCTTTCTTTCTAATAATTTCCATCTTTTTCTTCTTCCTTTTTTCTTTCTTTTTTTTCTAATATTTTCCAATTTCTTTCTCCCTTTCTTTCTTTCTAATTATATTTTCCTGTCTTTCTTTCTTTCGTTCTTTCTTTCTTTCTTTCTTTCTTTCTTCTAATGAAAATTTTCTTCTTTTTCTTTCTTCCTCTTTTTCTTTCTTTTTTCTAATGATATTTTCCAATTTGTTTCTCTATTTCTTTCTTTCTTTCTTTCTTTCTTTTTTATTATATTTTCCTGTGTTTTTTCTTTCTTTCTAATGATAATTTCCTTCTTTTTCTTTCTTCCTTCTTTCTTTCTTTTTTCTTTCTAATTATATGTTCCATTTTCTTTCTTTCTAATGATATTTTCCTATATTTTTCTTTCTTTCTTTCTTTCTTTCTTTCTTTCTTTCTTTCTTTCCAATGAAACTTTCTTTTTCCTTCATTTTTTTTTACTTTCTTTTTTCTAATTATATTTTCTAATTTTTTTCTTTCGTTCTAATAATATTTTCCAATCTCTTTCTTTCTAATGATATTTTCCTATTTCTTTCTTTCTTTCTTTGTGCATTTTTTTTATTTTTAATGTCTTATCCCTTCAAGACGTAGTGGGTAATGATTTGGGGGATGATAGTGGAATGGTTTCCCGCTCCCATCTCCACGGTTTGTAGTTTCCTTTTTTCTTCTTCTTTTTTTCTTTTTGGTACTTATCGTAGGCTAACCACAGGACTAGAGTCTACACTGCTATTAAAAAAAAAAAAAAAAAGATGGAAGGAAAGAAATAGAAATATACTTCATACCTTTTCCCAGGAATAATTGTCCAAAAATGAATGTAGCAGACTTGGTCAGAATTTGAACTTGGCTCACAGATTCCGTGTTCTGCATCAATAACTTTTAAAGAAAAATGGAGCCCAATAGCTGTTATAGCTCTTTCAAATAATGATACAGATTTCTTTCTCAACCTTTTGTTTGAAGTAGTGTGGAAAACAACAATTTTTTTCATTATTTTCATGCGTTATCAATTTTACTTGTTGCTGTTGAATTCAAGTGATGTGGTTTCTGTTATCTGGTACCATTCTTTGGGATTCTGTAGCCTCCGTTTACGAAGGAGAGTCCTCCTCAATAGCCACATAGACCAGATGAGGTGATTTAAGCATATGGCTCGAGTTCTTGAATTAGCGTTTTGGCTTTGTAACATCTTGCGGGGTTGGACGAAGCTCTACTCTCGGAGCAGAGCCTATTTTGAGTTAGCTTTTGAAATTATATTTCAGAAAAAACCGTTGAGTGAGTTAAATGCAAAAAAAGTTTCATCATCATCATCTTTCGACCACCTTATAGTTGGTCAGAACTCCATTGACAATCCCTTTCCACACTGTTAGGTCCTGCATTGTTGTCCCCAGATCCCCAATGTCCAACCCTGAGTCCCGAGCTATGATGTATGGGAAAGGTCAATTTTTGTGAGAAGACACATCCAGAAGGATGCCAAAGGAATAAGGATGGGATGATTTCCCTGTCCGCTCGGTGGCAGTGGCCGGCAAACTCATATCTCTTAATTTCTCTCTTTCCCTCTCTCCTTTATTGCTTTATATCTTTTTCTTTCTCTTTCAATCTCTCTTTTATTGCTTCATATCTCCTCTTCATCATCATCATCGTCGTCATCAACCTTCGACCTCCCTATGGTTGATCAGAACTCCATTGACAGTTCTTTTCCACACTGTTCGGTCCTGCACTGCTGTCCCCAGATCCCCAATGTCCAACCATGAGTCCCGAACTATGGTGCCAATTTTGATGAGATGACACTTCCAGAAGGATGCCATAGGAGTAAAGATGAGACAACTTCCCTGCCCGGCAAACTGTAATCGTTTTTGTTTGAGCTTAAGAGAGATTGATCCCTGTTCTCCATAAATTGTGTTAAGCTTAGCATGGCATCTCTAACTGACGTCCTGAATTTTTCTAATTAGATTTGTATATGTTCCATCCAGTCATCTTTCAAGACTAGTAGATAATGTTTAAGATCCATACAGTAGGACTGGTTCAATCAATGTTCGAAAGGTTTAGACTTTTAAGGAGGATGGAGGAATTGGGCGCCAAATCTTGTGAAGTTTACATTTTTCTGATCTGTCCCAAAATGGAGTCCAACTGCCATATATGGGCAGGAGCTGCTAGGTCTTCACTTTCCAGACTCGACAGAGTTCAAAAGTGTCTCCGCGTCCTTGTGGATGATGAATTATTTTCCACCCTACAACCTCTTTCTCCCAGACGAAACGTCGCATACCTCTGATAGCTCTACAGCAATTTCCATGGAAAGTGCTCAGACAAACTACATTCCTTAGTTCCACCAGTTCTAACCTTCACGGCTAAGACCTGCCATGCCACGCCCATTGTACCGAAACCCCCCATTTCCTTCGTATTCTACAGGGCGATTGAAAAGTAACTCCCCATGTTAAAATACTGATAATTTATTTATTAACCATAATTTTTAAAAGAAATGGATATGAGAGGAAAGCGTTTAGCATGAAGTTTTATTTAAAATTCGATATGGCCACCAAATTTCGCTACCAGCTTCTCGAGACACCCAGGAATCATGTCAACTAATGTCACCAAGAACTCTTGTGGTTTGGAAGACCTATCTTCTTGTATTCACCTTTCAAGTTATTCCAAAGTCTTGGTTTGGTATAATAGACTTGCTCTTTTAACCAACCCCAAAGAAAAAGAGTGTTAAGTCATGACCATATAAAATAGGCAGTTACTTCTCAAATCATTCTGTATTGATAAAATATAAATTCTACTCTTAGCAACTTCTTCCCAGGAACCGCTTCTTTGTGGAATTGACTCCCAAGATCCCGATAATCTCAACGTGTTCAAGTATAGAATCTTTACGTTTTCAACATATCCGTATTAACTTTGGCTCTTTTTCTTTAATTGTCTACCTGGAGTGGCTATCGGGCCTTGTACAGGTTGAACATCATTGAAAGAAAAAAAAATCTTATTTTGTGTCATCTATGTTATACGAACAGAATTTATGTTTAACCGTATTAAGTAGACATCGATCTGGATTCTTCCTAACCAGAAGGCAAAGGCATGAACTTTAATTTATGACGTTTTTGTCAGGACTTGAAACAATCGGGCTGCATTTGTTGTCTGCAAGAGGAACAGCCAACAGTGCGAATTACAATGTGCCGTGTCAATTCAGGTCGTTGGCGATCATGGCTCTCCACAACTTTCTGTCCTTTGTAGTTCTTAATAAATTTTGTTTTTGTGTTTATCTCCCCATAACCTTATTCCGCCATCCATTTACTCAAGTTTACTATGCATTGTTTTCCTCAGTGTCTTCAATCTGTCCTGTGAGTATCAAATTTTCCAAGCCCTCTTTCCTCATTATGTCCTTCATAATTCCTCATTTATTATATCTATAATCTTGTCTGTACCGAAATCATCAAAAGCTGCAAACATTTCTATTACAATTCCGTCTAGCCCTGCCACTTTATTTCTGTTCATTTTGCACAGTGATGATTTTATTTCAGATTTTAATATTTCCATATTTCTGTGTATTATTCCTACTGTTCTCTTTCGTCTTTGGATTTTATGCATCCTGTAGATGATAATGTCTTTTGTCCTGTTCGGTCTCTTATTTCTTTTTTATGCATAGTTATGCCAAAATGAAGCAAGTACGCAAAATACTTTAGCAGAGACGGAAAATGTGACACTGAAAGTACATTGCAATAGCAAAAAATACCTTCCAAAAGCTAAGCAAAATATTAAGAAACAAGAAAATTTCGTTAAAAACAAAGAAAAGATTTCCAAAATGTCAGGTACAAGCAATGACCAACAGAGGGATTTTTTTGCTTTCCTTAGGCTCTAGCTTAAAACCACTTTCGGAAGGCGGGTTTCCAGCTAGTAACTGAAAAGCTGTGAATATTGGGGAGGGTGAGTACCAACGTAGCGCAAAGGTTAACAAGCTCATTTTTCAAACTTGTTGATGAGCTATTTAGATTATTTCACCCGGACTATTGGCGTTATTCTGGTTGTTAATATGACTAATCCTGGGTATGACGATAAACTGCACCCGGCAGCAAAACCTCTTATTGGGAGACTGGAGGTTTTGAGGAGCGTGAAGCCCCTCTTAATTGCCGTTGTGCATAGGTCCACTCTGACCTGGGATGGTAGCATCTGTTGTTTGGTTTTATTTTGTTTTACGGCATATCAACCTCAATGGGTTTTTTAATACCGACAAAAATCTATTTCTGGGAATATTTTTCCTTGAAAAAATCTATAGATGGTCATATTTTTTCCAAAGAATGTATAGCTGTTTGTCTTGCAGGTACGTTTTTTTAAAGTATTGCTCATAATAATTTTTCCTTCAAAATTTATTGCTGGTAATAATTTTTCTATTACAAAGTATTTCTGGTATATTAAAATCTATTTTTACAGAAGTTTAGGTGTTAACTATTTGTCCATAGCTAGGACCCTAACAGGTGCTACCACCCCGGGTCAGGGAGGACCTGGGAACACCAGCAATTAAGAAGTGGTTCCACGCTCCTCAAAACCTCCTGATCAGAAGATTTGCTGTTGGATGTAGCTTATCGTCTTACCCTGGATGTGGATGTAGTTCATCGTCTTACCCAGGACACAGCACCTGTTAGGGTCCCTGCTATGGGAAAATAGTGACCCAATACATACTTATAGTAAATTGACCAACAATATATTCTATCTGCGGTTGAAGACATGGAATTGTGTAGAAAATATTCATATGTTGCTAAACAATACCAACCAACCAATCAACCAACATGAAAAATTCTTTCATGATATTAATCCATATAATATCCTACAATTTCTTAAAAAATCAAACTGTATTCCAAAATATAAGTGCAACAAGACTCCAACATAAAAAGGCACTCCTCTAGTAATCATGACCACACAAACACGTATATGCAAAAAAGTTGAGTATCATCTACCATGTACTCAGCTGTGAAAGCAGAATAACATATATTTTTTATTACTTCAAAGCTCCCAAGAAAATTAAATTTCAGAACTAAATGACTCATTAGGAGTTGATATGCCGTTAAACAAACAAGCAAGCTGGAATCACAACGTTTCCGGTTATCATCAGCCGATTGTCGACCCTTTAGGAAATTTCGAACTAAACCCTTTATTTAATCTTTCGTTCATCGCTGACCATATTTAGGGCATCTCGTCTTATTCTTATTCAGTACTGCTCAATTATTGCTCGTCACTACAACGAGAATAAGGACAAATAATGTAATAAACCTAACAGAATTGCACACGTCCCTCTCTTTGTTAGTTCGCACGACCGTTACGTCCTGCCGATGCCATGATAAACATTTTCATTTTGATCGCGTGGAAAAAAGAGAAAAGACACTACTTACTTTCAGTGAGAAATAGAAGTAGAGAGAGAGAGAGAGAGAGAGAGAGAGAGAAAGAGAGAGAGTGACTCAGATTAAGCTGATAAGAACAGATATTACACTTTGATCTCAGCTAAAAGGCCGAGAAGCAATAGTAACCGCGATAAAAGTGACATTTTGCAGACTCACAGTACCGAACGTGGGAAACCGAGTAAGGTAATCGCCAAAATCCAATTACCATAAATAAAATAACATCGCCTGCTGAATTATTTTAAAATTATTATTGAGAAAAATTATTCGCAAGAGCGGGATTTTGATCGCGTGGAAAGCTGGGAAAAGGCACTACTTGGTTTTCTGAGAGATAATGAAAGGCTGTACTTGTGATGACAATTTTTTTTTGTATTTCTTTAAGGCATTGGCTGCCAGGAATCACTTCAATGAGTCTATTGAAATATTTCCCAGTCAAACCGTGGGCTCCATCTACAACTGAAATTATTGATATGCACATGTGCCACATTTTTGAGAGTTCGAATTCAAGATTATTATTATTATTAATAATATTATTATTATCTTTGATTTCTGTTGTATTCTCATTTCCTTCCGGGTCCCAACCAGTTTAGAAATGGCATCATGATATTATCGACTGCATATTTTAGTAAAAAAAAAAAAAAAATAAAGAGAAAAATAAATCAATCTAAGATCAGAAGCATTTTTATATAAAGTCCTACGTAAGGTGGTAGAATATTTTTTTGTATTTTCTTTAAGGCGTTGAGCATGATATCTGGGCGATTTGCTTTGATTGTTCTCTCTGTGTGTGTTGTAAAGGCCCATAAAATTGTCCTATCTCTTTAACGGGGTCTGGGTGGTGTTCATACAAGTTTCTTTCAGTTTGCTTCTCGTAAAAGTTGCAGACTTTTCAGTACAGCTACTGGCTCACTTTATCATACCGAGTTTTATATTCAGTGTGTCCTAACACCATGAAACCTAGTACAAGATGGTCAACTGTTTCTGGATATTTATCAAAGAATCTGCATTTGGGGTTAACATAATTTTTCAGTATGTGTGCTTGGTAATTTCTAGTTAGCAAGCATTGCTCATGTGCAGCAAAAATAAAAACTTCCTGTTTCGGCTTTTAGCCATGCACTAGGCAACCCACTGATGGGCGCGGGATTTGTCTACATCAGCTTCTTTGATACAGGCAGAATATAGACCCTGGAGAGGCTTCCATCGTATCCGCATGTGGTGCATTGCATTTGTGTTTGCTTTCTTCTAGAGGTTCTTTGACGCTGCAGTGTGTGTATTATGGTTTATTTGCAATTCTTCACTCACTTTTAATTCCATTTTAAATTTGCTGGATTCCTTTATTACTAAATAAAGTTTCTTATTTCTTTCACGTTCTTTGACAAAGATTATCATCCAGTCTTCTGTAGTTACCAGGTATCTTTGAAGATCGATTGGTGTGGTTTTTGTCAGACATTTCTAGTTGAAGTAATTATTATTATTATTATTATTATTATTATTATTATTATTATTATTATTATTTCTCCCTTTGATTTCTGTTGTATACAAATTTCCTTCCAGGTCCCAACCAGAGACCTAAGCTCAGAAATGACTTCATGACATTTTCCACTGATTATTCTTGTTAAAAAATAAACTAAAATCACCCACATTTTACATAGATAAAGTTCTTCATAATGTTTGAGCTGTACTTGTGAGTATAATTATTTTGTATTTTTTTTTAAAGCATGGGCTACCAGGAATCCCTTCAATGAATCTATCGGAACCTTTTCCAATGAATCCAAACTACAACTGGAATTATCGATTTGGTACATTGCATTTGAGTTTGCTTTCTTTTTGACGTTCTTTGCTGTTGCAGTCGGTGTATTATGGTTTATTTGCAATTCTTCACCCGCTTGAAATTCCATTTTAAATTTGCTGGTTTCCTTTATTACTGAATAAAGTTTCTTATTTCTTTCACGTTCTTTGACAAAGATTATCATACAGTCTTCTGTAGTTACAAGGTATCTTTGAAGAGCGATTGGTGTAGTTTTTAAGAGGGTTCTAGTTGAACTAATTCTCTGATTTTGTTAGACAGTTCTAGTTGAACAAACTCTCTAAGGCAGATAGTAGTGTGTTGTTATGGCTATATTTCATGATTTGTTTTACTAAATCCCATAGTATTACTAGTGTTATGTGGGCAAAGATCTTCTTACTGTGTGGGCTATACTTATGAAGACAATTTTTTGTATTTCTCTCAAGCTGGGATTTCCAGGGAATTTTTTCAATGTGTTGTGTTCCTTTTTTTTTATCATTCCAAGCGCACCTACTATGACTGGTATTATTCTTGCTTTCAATTTCCACCTTTTTTTCTCTTTCAATTTCCAGGCCTTTATACTTTGATAGATTTTTTTCAGATTTCTTGGTTACTATGTTACAGTCCGCTGAGCAAGCCACATCAAGTAGTTCGAATCTCACTTCGTCGATTTCTTGAAGTTATCGACCTGGAAAGGCGACCCCAAACTTGCGGCACAATTGTAAAATACTTGAAAACCATACCAATGGTTGACCCATGCCTTCTGTAGACGGAACTGTTCGAAGTCCATCGATGCTCGCACTCGCACTCGCACAAAGTAACAAGTCATCGTGGCCGAGGTTGTGAGAGTGCCAGCCTCGTTCGAACTATTGATCACGGTAGATTATTGGTTCTCTCAAAGAAACTATAACGAAAGTCCGTTCAACATAGTTGTAGCATAAACCACAGATAGGCTCTGTGGGTGTTGAAGAAACACAGCTGTGCCTGAACAGGCGTCTGCTGTAGGAACTGAAACGAGTATCCGGCTAATATCATTACTGTTATATCAATAAGAAAGGAATTAACAGGCGATAACTGATGACTTACATCCATGACACGTGACACGTGGAACTAAAAAAGTCTACCCAAGTGAGCCAAATAAAGGGTTCAGTTCGACAATCCATCCACCTGAAGAAGGCCAGAGCGTTCAACGGCCGAAACGTTGTAATAAATATGGCGACAAAGATGAGGACAATAGTCCGAATAATGTAAATAGTGTAAATATTACATCATCTCAGAAATATAGACGGATAATTAAAGGCGAAAATGTTGGAATAAATATGGCGAAAAAGATGAGGGCAATAGTCCGAATAATATAAATAGTATGCATAATACCTCATCTGAGAAATGCAGACGGATACTGAAAGGCCGAAATGTTGGAATAAGTATGGCGACAAAGATGAGGACAATAGTCCGAATAATGTAAATAGTGTACATAATACTTCATCTCAGAAATATAGACAGATACTGAAAGGCCGAAATGTTGGAATAAATATGGCGACAAAGATGCAGACAATACTCCTAATAATTTAAATAGTGTCCATAATACCTCATCTCAGAAATATAGAAGGATACTGAAAGGCCGAAATGTTGGAATAAATATGGCGACAAAGATGAGGACAATAGTCCGAATAATGTAAATAATGTACATAATGCCTCATCTCAGAAATATAGACGGATACTGAAAGGCCGAAATGTTGGAATAAATATGGCGACAAAGATGCAGACAAGAGTCCGAATAATGTAAATAGTGTACATAATACCACATCTCAGAAATATAGACGGATACTGAAAGCCGGAAATGTTGTAATAAATATGGCGATAAAGATGAGGACAATAGTCCAAATAATGTAAATAGTGTACATAATACCTCATCTCAAAAATATAGACGGATACTGAATGGGCAAAATGTTGGAATAAATATGGCGACAAAGATAAGGACAATAGTCCGAATAATGTAAATAATATACATAATACCTCATCTCAAAAATATAGACAGATATTGAAGGCCGAAATGTTGGAATAGATCTGGCCACAAAGATGCAGACAATAGTCCGAATAATGTAAATAGTGTACATAATACATCATCTCAGAAACATAGACGGATACTGAAAGCCCGAAATGTTGTAATAAATATGGCGACAAAGATGAGGACAATAGTGCGAATAATGTAAATAGTGTACATATTACCTCATCTCAGAAATATAGACGGATACTGAAAGCCCGAAATGTTGTAATAAATATGGCGACAAAGATGCAGACAATACTCCTAATAATTTAAATAGTGTCCATAATACCTCATCTCAGAAATATAGAAGGATACTGAAAGGCCGAAATGTTGGAATAAATATGGCGACAAAGATGAGGACAATAGTCCGAATAATGTAAATAATGTACATAATGCCTCATCTCAGAAATATAGACAGATACTGAAAGGCCGAAACGTTGTAATAAATATGGCGAAAAAGATGAGGACAATAGTCCGAATAATATAAATAGCCTACAAAGTACCTCATCTCAGAAATATAGACGGATACTGAATGGCCAAAAGGTTGGAATAAATATGGCGACAAAGAAGAGGACAATAGTCCGAATAATGTAAATAGTGTACAAAATACCTCATCTCAGAAATATAAACGGATACTGAGAGGCCGAAATGTTGGAATAAATATGGCGAAAAGATGAGGATAATAGTCCGAATAATGTAAATAGTGTACATGATACCTCATCTCAGAAATATAGACAGATACTGAAAGGCCGAAATGTTTCAATAAGTATGGCGAAAAAGCTGAGGACAATAGTCCGAATAATATAAATAGTGTACATAATACCTCATCTCAGAAATATAGATGGATACTGAAAGGCCGAAATGTTGGAATAAATATGGCGACAAAGATGAGGATAATAGTCCGAATAATGTAAATAGTGTACATGATACCTCATCTCAAAAATATAGACAGATATTGAAGGCCGAAATGTTGGAATAGATCTGGCCACAAAGATGCAGACAATAGTCCGAATAATGTAAATAGTGTACATAATACATCATCTCAGAAACATAGACGGATACTGAAAGCCCGAAATGTTGTAATAAATATGGCGACAAAGATGAGGACAATAGTGCGAATAATGTAAATAGTGTACATATTACCTCATCTCAGAAATATAGACGGATACTGAAAGCCCGAAATGTTGTAATAAATATGGCGACAAAGATGCAGACAATACTCCTAATAATTTAAATAGTGTCCATAATACCTCATCTCAGAAATATAGAAGGATACTGAAAGGCCGAAATGTTGGAATAAATATGGCGACAAAGATGAGGACAATAGTCCGAATAATGTAAATAATGTACATAATGCCTCATCTCAGAAATATAGACAGATACTGAAAGGCCGAAACGTTGTAATAAATATGGCGAAAAAGATGAGGACAATAGTCCGAATAATATAAATAGCCTACAAAGTACCTCATCTCAGAAATATAGACGGATACTGAATGGCCAAAAGGTTGGAATAAATATGGCGACAAAGAAGAGGACAATAGTCCGAATAATGTAAATAGTGTACAAAATACCTCATCTCAGAAATATAAACGGATACTGAGAGGCCGAAATGTTGGAATAAATATGGCGAAAAGATGAGGATAATAGTCCGAATAATGTAAATAGTGTACATGATACCTCATCTCAGAAATATAGACAGATACTGAAAGGCCGAAATGTTTCAATAAGTATGGCGAAAAAGCTGAGGACAATAGTCCGAATAATATAAATAGTGTACATAATACCTCATCTCAGAAATATAGATGGATACTGAAAGGCCGAAATGTTGGAATAAATATGGCGACAAAGATGAGGATAATAGTCCGAATAATGTAAATAGTGTACATGATACCTCGATTCAGAAATATAGACAGATACTGAAAGGCCGAAATGTTTCAATAAGTATGGCGAAAAAGATGAGGGCAATAGTCCGAATAATGTAAATAGTGTACATAATACCTCATCTCAGAAATATAGACAGATATTGAAAGGCCGAAATGTTGGAATAGATCTGGCCACAAAGATGCAGACAATAGTCCGAATAATGTAAATAGTGTACATAATACCTCATCTCAGAAATATAGCGGGATATTGAAAGGCCGAAATGTTGGAAGAAATATGGCGACAAAGCTGCAGACAATAGTCCGAATAATCCAAATAGTGTACATAATACCTCATCTCAGAAATATAGACAGATACTGAAAGGCCGAAACGTTGTAATAAATATGGCGACAAAGATGCTGACAATAGTCCGAATAATGTAAATAGTGTACATAATACTTCATCTCAGAAATATAGACAGATACTGAAAGGCCGAAACGTTGTAATAAATATGGCGACAAAGATGAGGACAATAGTCCGAATAATGTAAATAGTGTACATAATACCTCATCTCAAAAATATAGACGGATACTGAATGGGCAAAATGTTGGAATAAATATGGCGACAAAGATGAGGACAATAGTCCGAATAATGTAAATAATATACATAATACCTCATCTCAGCAATATAGACAGATATTGAAAGGCCGAAATGTTGGAATAGATCTGGCCACAAAGATGCAGACAATAGTCCGAATAATGTAAATAGTGTACATAATACTTCATCTCAGAAATATAGACAGATACTGAAAGGCCGAAATGTTGGAATAAATATGGCGACAAAGATGAGGACAATAGTCCGAATAATGTAAATAGTGTACATGATACTTCATCTCAGAAATATAGACAGATACTGAAAGGCCGAAATATTGGAATAAATATGGTGACAAAGATGAGGACAATTGTCCAAATAAGGTAAATAGTATACATAATACCTCATCTCAGAAATATAGACAGATATTGAAAGGCCAAAATGTTGGAATATATCTGGCCCCAAAGATGAGGACAATAGTCCGACTAATGTAAATAGTATACGTAATACCTCATCTCAGAAATATAGACAGATACTGAAAGGCCGAAACGTTGTAATAAATATGGCGACAAAGATGCTGACAATAGTCCGAATAATGTAAATAGTGTACATAATACCTCATCTCAGAAATATAGACAGATACTGAAAGGCCGAAACGTTGTAATAAATATGGCGACAAAGATGAGGACAATAGTCCGAATAATGTAAATAGTGTACATAATACCTCATCTCAGAAATATAGACAGATACTGAAAGGGCGAAATGTTGTAGTAAATATGGCGGCAAAAATGAGGACAATAGTCCGAATAATGTAAATAGTGTACATAATACATCATCTCAGAAATATAGACAGATATTGAAAGGGCAAAATGTTGGAATATATCTGGCCCCAAAGATGAGGACAATAGTCCGAATAATGTAAATAGTATACGTAATACCTCATCTCAGAAATATAGCGGGATACTTAAAGGCCGAAATGTTGGAACAAATATGGCGACAACGATGCAGACAATAGTCCGAATAATGTAAATAGTGTACATAATACCTCATCTCAGAAATATAGACAGATACTGAAAGGCCGAAACGTTGTAATAAATATGGCGACAAAGATGCTGACAATAGTCCGAATAATGTAAATAGTGTACATAATACCTCATCTCAGAAATATAGACAGATACTGAAAGGCCGAAACGTTGTAATAAATATGGCGACAAAGATGAGGACAATAGTCCGAATAATGTAAATAGTGTACATAATACCTCATCTCAGAAATATAGACAGATACTGAAAGGCTGAAATGTTGTAATAAATATGTCGACAAAGATGCAGAGAGTAGTTCGAATAATGTAAATAGCGCACTAAGAAAACATATTTTTAAATTATTCCTGAATATCTAGCTGTGGTCTACTGCGTTTGAATAAAAAGATAGATACTTTATTTCATTTGCACAATTAAAATACTAAGGGAAGTAACCATACATTAACGTATTACTAAATGTTTATTTATCTCCTTTTTCACTATATTTTTATGTGGGAATAAATATTTAACATCCATGAGGAATTGCTTCTATGATTTTAATATCTTACGTGACCTTCAAACTTGATCTATGCCAATTTTATATCGCTTATTGAACTCCTCATGTCATAACCTATCTGTATGCAAAGTAGAATTGAAATCTATCCTGTAGTTTCTGAGTCAACAGAGAACAAATCTCTCAGGTACTTCACTTTATTTGTGTAGATATCTCTGATGTGGTCTGCCAATCGGACGAAATTATTGGTTTTCCCTTCCTCTTTCAACTCGACGTTGCTACCCACCATAGAAAAGTGAGTTTCTTTTTCTACTTATCTGGTTGTTGGCAAACTGATTACAATTTCCCGCTGCCAAGCCCACGCCATCGTAAAACATACACCAATAATTTGACAAGGAATATTTAGGAAAGAAACCAAAAACAGAACTAAAAATATCAGTTCGCCATGAATTTTTCAATCTTTCATTTAGTAAGATGTAGAAAACTTATCTGTTTGTACATGTAGTGAATTAGTGACTTGTAATAGAAATACGGCGGTTCGAATTCAAAGAATGTTTTTTTTACATCCACTTTTACGCAATTTTATAGTGATGGGAAAAGTTCGAATCAGTTGCTTACTCCATGGACTAAACACATATTTAGATTAAACACATATAAGAATTTTTAAATATAATAATGGCTGTGGGGAAGATGAAGATGCTTGCCTTGCCCAAACGCGTAAGGGATTGTCAGTCAGTTATGTGCCTTGCGTGATACACGCTTGGCGATCATGTATCTTTCGATACATGACTGACGAGTCAGATATTTTCCAACAGTAGTTTACCATTTCTTTCTGCAGTAGATCAGTTTCCATCCAAGGCTATAGAACCTGGTCTGTTCTGCTATTTACCCATAGCTGGGGGGGAGAAGAAGAGGATTCATACCTTTCCCAAGGGTATTAGCACGTATTTGAATATAACGGCTCTCGTATTCCTCAATCCGAGCCAACGAACTCAGGTGAGATTAGAACTCGGCTACTCCAATTAACAATTCCGTGTCATTATCCACTACACCACCCGCACATCCAAGTTTACAGCTCCTGGTATTTTCCAGTGGTCACCCATTTAGGTGCTAACCAGGCCTGATGTTAGGAGAGATAAGAAAAATACTATTTATTAAGAGCTACAAAGGACAGGACAGTGTGGAGAGTCATAATCGTCAATGTTCTGAAAGAACCCGGCACGATGAAAAAGACAAGAAACTCAGGGAAGAGCTTTTCTGCTTGCCAAATTTAAAATAGCATAAAGCTCTAAATAATGGTTTAAATTGTTTGAAATTTTGCAGAGTTATCCTTTTAACTTGGCGTTGATATTAAATTTTCATTGGGTCTCGAACTCTTGATTTTCATTGGTTACTTATGATGACGTCACTTCTTGTACGTCGTTTTTTTTTCAATCTGCTTGCCTGTAGATTTTCTTACTGAAATTTTATTTATTACAGGACGGATTACGTACATGTAATTAAAAAAAAAATAGTATTTTGCATGTTTTAGGCAATTTTGCTGATATCAGGAAAATTGAAATATTTTCAAAATTCGTTGTTTTCTTTTTAAATATTATATAACTGTTTCTTTTTTCTTCCTTTCAACCATATTTGCTTTTACGCACAAATAAGCACCAAATTTAAGCATTTTCAAAAAATATGGTAACTATAAGTTTAACACTTAACCCTTATCCCACGCTGGTTATTATGGAGTTGTCAAAGGCAGCGCGGTGTTTTTGTCTACCAAAACAGAATTATTCTTAAAATCCAAAACATGTTTCCGGCTTTAAATAACCCACAAAGTGTTGATAAGCTATAAAAAACAAGACAATCAATAAATAAATAATCCACAAAGGGTTGATAAACCGTAAAAAACACATCAGTCAATCGAACCACACGTCTGCACAGCTCTGCCTTATGGCAAGATGCTCACAAACTCATCAGCTTATCATTCTAACTGTGAATCTGCCTGTGACCGGAACTTTTTAACTTCCAGCTAAATGTTACTTGATCCCAAAAGTTTTCATTTTTATATAGTTGTTTCCTATATGCGGACTTTGGGTGACTGCTTTGAAGATCATACTTCAGACTCAGATAAAATCATTTAGGGCCAACAAGTTAGTAATTGGCTCAATATAATTGTTCAAATTTATAGTAGAGAAAAGGTTAGCCCAAATAGACGCTATGAGTCACACTCGTGGAAGTTAGCATCGGCCATGCTCTAGGTAGATAATCTTTTTATTTTTTTTCTTCAGCCAGATTTTTTAAATAAACATTTTACGTCATGCAAGGCAATAAAAGCAATATATATATATATATATATATATATATATATATATATATATATATATTATACACTGGATGTCAGAGTAAATTGTTTGTCATCAAATGTACTTCTTTAAGAATTATTATTACTGCATATACTCGCCTATCATGAAACTTCTGAAGACCTAATTTTGAAGCTAATAAATGGATAAATGGTTTGGTCAACGGTGTAGCCAGAGTACGTGAGATAATTTTGTATCACGTGTATGATGCGACCCTCTTAAAATTAGCTTCAAAATTAGGTCGCATGACACGCGAGTATATACGGTACATATATTTTAAACTAGCTTGTCGGGTATATATATATATATATATATATATATATATATATATATATATATATATATATATATATATATATATATACTAGCAGCCATACCCAGCTGGCCGGGTTTATATATATACTAGCAGCCATACCCAGCTGGTCGATCAGAAAAAGCGTTCAATTAGAATGGAGCAAAAACAGCATCATATTTAAATGTATGAGACTCTATCTTCTTCAGTTACTTTAAATTACATTCATTAAAAACATTTTGAATTAATGCAGTTACTGATATAACAAAAGTCGTCTGTATTTATTCAATCGAGGACATGAAGGGGTAAAACAGGTAACATGGAGACCCACTTCAGATTAAAATTATTTTGGAGTTTTTGAAATCCAACTTGTCAGTGTGCTACCGGGGATGTAAAAGAGGGATAGATTTATGAAACAATTGCTAAGTTTGATGAAAACTGGTTGGGTTGAAAGATCAACGAAAAATGAGAAAGAAACCAGTAAAAATCGCCATTTTCCGCTATTCACGCAAGTTTTCACCATATATGTGGACTCAGTTATCAAGTTAAATGTCTGTTAAAAAATCAACTTATTGTTGGCTACAATTGAGTGAAGTTTGTATTAGATTGCTTGGAAATTCAGGGAGTTTTTAGTTTAAAATTTGTGTTGAAATCGATTTTTCGTTTTTTACGTTTTTTCGCTAAACGCAGTGAGGTAGAAATAAAAATGAGGTATCGTTGAGCTCGTCATGATGTAAGTAATATACATACCGAGTTTGAACGAAATTGCAGGAAAAAAATCGAATTTATCGATTTATAAGAAAAGGACTTTTATCCTTTTCTTATAAATCGAATTTATCGATTTATAAGAAAAGGATAAAAGTCCTTTTCTTATAAATCGATAAATTCGATTTTTTTCCTGCAATTTCTTATAAATCGATAAAATTATTATGAAATATACGAGAACATTTTTTGTTAAAACTACAAGGGAACTTATACTTATAATAAAAACAGTTGAAAATACTGGGATACATTACGTAAATTTACTGTTTATTTATTTACACGATTTATATTGTTTGGAATGTTGTCCTCACCTACGTTGCCATATTCACAACGTGTGTTCAATACCTGGTTAAGGCGGTGGAGAACTTGGAGAGGGGAATTAACAAGAGATAAATGATAACTGACATCCATTAGACATGGCAAGTGGAACTAGAACAGTCTAACCCAGCGAGCGAAATAAAGGTTTCAGTTCGGCATTCCAACCCCGTGAAGAAGGCCGAAGCGTACAACAGCCGAAACGTAGTGATAAATATGGCAACAAAGATGAGAACAATAGTCAGAATAATGTATTAGGTTGGTGCAAAAATAATGTCGGTTTTTGACGTATTTTTAACGTCAAAAAACGACAATATTTTTGCACCAACATAATAAATAGTGTAATCTATAATAATATTTTAAATTTTGAAATCATATTTAATTTTGGCATATGAATTTGTTCTTAAAATGTTTCTAAATCTTTGATTGTCTTTCAATCTTCCCGCCTCACCTGCTATCCGCTTCCGCTTCCGCTGCACCCGTGAAACGCGCCGCACCGTTTGGGAGCCACTGTCTTAGAGCAACAAAAGATAGGAAGTTGTGGAGAGTCATGATTACTCAGCTCCTTGAAGTTCTAATATGGTTCCGAAAGTGCACATATTACATTCTTTCGTTTGATTTCGACTAATAACCGCTTAAAATCAAATAAAATAAAAATAAAATAAAATGAAAAATGATAAAGAAATAGAATATAATAAAACAAAAAAAACCAAAATAAAATAAAAATAAAAATAAAATAAAATGAAAAATAAAATAAAAATAAAATAAAATAAAAAAAACTTCAAATGACTAATACTGAAAAATCCGGATGTTTAAAGTGGAAATTGATAATTTTTTACACGCGCCCCTCAAAAAGATTACATGGCTAATTTTTATCAAAAATGTTCCCGAGGTCACTGAGAGTTCATGTCGAGTCGACAGTCATAATATTATCCGCGACCTTTCACTTTCTCCAGATTTGCACCCATGCATGTGCCCCACTCCTGCGTCAACCCGCCCACGACGGGAGCCAGAAATGGAAATGCAAATTTTAGAACAAAATTATATTTCGCTAGAAATAAAAGCCGTTTTATTAAAAGGACCGAAATTACTCGTTCTATAATTACACGTCAATATGTTCATAAAAAATTGTAAGAGTGAACGTATTTAAAATGCATATTGAGCAAGCAAATTTACAAAATGATGAAACAACTGGGCGTGGTTATGCGTGCGTCTATTGCGTGTGTGGATGCTTGCAGTGTGCCCGTGTGTGTCCTTGTATGTGAGTTTATAAATATATGCCAGTGAGATGGCGGGCCTGTGTGCTCTATGCGCGTATACTTGCTATATGTAAGTTCGTATATATGTGTATATGCATATCTGATAGTCAATTGTATGTCAATTCGTATATATATATATATATATATATATATATATATATATATATATATATATATATATATATATATATATATATCTGTCAGTCGGTGGGACTGTGTATGCCGTTTCTATCCTTGTTTCATGTGTTAGTATATATATATATATATATATATATATATATATATATATATATATATATATATATAAGCTCATACTACCATATTACGAGTTAATATGGATGCGTGCTTTTGCATCTGAATTCGTATGTACATATGTATGCCTGTAAATGAGTCGTTGTGCCTATGTGTATCATGCGTGTGTCATTGTTATATATAAACTCGTATATATATATATATATATATATATATATATATATATATATATATATATATATATATATATGCATATATATATATATATATATATGCATATATATATATATGCATATATATATATATATATATATATATATATATATATATATATATATATATACACACACGAGTTTTTATATATATATATATGCATATAAGCTCACATAAAACAAGTATATACGCACGGCATACAGAGGCACAATGACTCATTTACAGGCATACATACGAATTCACATATAAGAAGGACACACGCAAAAGCACACATACACCCATATTAACTCGTAATATGGGTGCTTGAGCTTTTGCGTGTTTCTTTCTTATATGTGAATTCATATATATATATATATACGAGGTCATATATAACAAGGATACACGCACGGTATACATAGACACACCGAAGTAAGTTCCTTTCATATTGTCTGATGATTTTAATAACATTATCATTGAAAGACGAAAGGAAATCACCATATTGATACATGTTTAAATCCAATCTAAGCTTTCGGCTTACATAAGCCATTATCAAAAATGGCAATTACTTTTCAATATATCAACCAATACACGGATGAAACAATAACAACAATATGAAAGGAACTTACTTAAAATAGACAAAACTTGTCTATATTATTTAATGAAGCATGCATTAATATATATATATATATATATATATATATATATATATATATATATGTGTGTGTGTGTGTGTGTGTGTGTGTGTCTGCAAGTGAGTCACTATGACTGGGTGTATGGGCTTTGTGTGTATCCTGGTTTTAGAATCAGTTGTGTGTGTATAGTTTTTACATGTGGCGTGTGTATGTATGTCTCTATTGTTGTGTGTTTGCCTGTGCATGTATGCAAGCGTGTTGTATATGTATCTCGGTTGTGTGTGTGTG
The DNA here is from genome assembly GCA_963932145.1 of Acanthosepion lycidas. Classification (NCBI taxonomy): domain Eukaryota; kingdom Metazoa; phylum Mollusca; class Cephalopoda; order Sepiida; family Sepiidae; genus Acanthosepion; species Acanthosepion lycidas. Next base: position 90,397,066 of record OZ010599.1, on the reverse strand, counting down.
TGTGTGTGTGTGTGTTCTTGCTGAATGTGCATGTTGTGTTCAAACAACCTCAGCCAAAATATTTGCATCAGAAATATCTTGAGTACTTGGAGAGTGTTATCTGAAGTGTGTGTATGTGTGTGTGGGGGGGTGCTGAACTGATGTCCTTTCCCCACTCGAAGAAACAATTAAATGAAATAAAAATAATCAATTTTGGAATGTGGGTCGAACCGACATATATTCAGTTCCTCTTCGTAGCGGAAATACCTCCAAAGAAAAGCGATACCTAAAGAAAAAAAAAATAATATGAAAAATCTTTCTTGAAGTTTTTATTTTAGCTTTAATTTCAAGCTAATAGATTAAATTTTATATTTCCAATATGGAAAATACTTTGCTATTTTCAAACCGAACTTAATTATTATTATTTTTTTTTTGAAATCGTAAACATTGCTAAAAAATCATCCATATTAGCGAATGTGTCAACAAAACATAATTCTCTTTATTAAAAAATCTTCCAAAATTAAAATATACTTTTCTAGAACTTTATTTGAGAAATACTGATTTAAAGTTTTAATCTGATTTGAAACAAATATTACTTATTTTTAGTTTAAATATCGCAGAAAAAGTATTTTTAACACGGAGCTGTTGATAATGTGAGCGCTTATATATATATATATATATATATATATATATATATATATATATATATATATATATATATATATGATCTTAAACATTTAGGGAAATATTCTTAGTAATCTAATATTTATTGAATTTTAGGGACTTTGGCATTAGTCTTAGACTGGATTGTAGCAAGCTTTTCTATTTATGATTAGTAAATAGATTTTTTTTTTTTTTTTACTTAATGACAATATCACCTAACCGCTAAAAATTAATACAGACTTTTAAAAGATTTAAAACTTTATAAATTATAGTCATTTTTTTTTTAAATTTTGAAAAGTGGAAAAAATTCTTGTAAAAAAGCGAAAAAATTAATTTTTTTTAGACAAGCTTTTAATTGCTTTGATGTATAAAATATTTTATGGACACTGTTCATAAAATACTTTCTTCATAAAAGCATTTTGAAAGCTTTTCTGATTAAATAATGTCTTAGTTTTATTACATTTTTTTATTTTACGACTCAGAATAGATTTTATATTACTGTGAGTCCTGTTTTACAAAAAAAAAAAAAAAAAAAAAAACTTTGTGATTTAAATTCTCCAAGGACTTGAGTTTATAACTAGTATAAAGATTAAGCGCTACAAAAATGAATTTATCGAAATATGAGATGAAATAAGCGAGAGTTAAAAGATGTAAACAAAAATAAAAAGAAAAGTTTAAAAAATAATTTCTGAAAGGTTCATTAAATTCCGTCAATTCTGATTTTTGCAAGAATTTCCAAATCAATTTGTTTTTCATCGCAAAATCTCCCATACTAATTTATGGCCGCCCGTTAAGGCAAGACAACCAAAACAAAAGTTTCAAGCAAAATTTTAATGGTTCTAAAAAGGATTCAAAAATATAATTTAATAATCAAAAAATATTTTGGTCTTTCCTCTTAACAATGACACAATGATGTTGACGATAAAGCTTATTAAGTTCGGAGCATTTTTTCATCGTGATGTGCTCTTTTAGAGGATTTTCAAAAGAAAAAAAAAAACAAAAAAAAAAAAAACGAGCAGTTGAAATGTTTTAAATTCACAGAAATATACAACGGTTCAAAGCTTAATCTAACAAGTGGACAATTTTGCTGTTAGACTCAGTATATACTATGTTTATTTGAATACATATATATATATATATATATATATATATATATATATATATATATATGTGTGTGTGTGTGTGTGTGTGTATTCAAACAGGTTTGTTTAAATAATTTAGACATATCATGTCGATTAGTTTTCGTTGTGATCCTTTCAAGTTCGCGGATTAGAAAATTGATTAAGAAAAATATGAACATTTTCTTTCGAATTGTTTTTATTTTCCCCAAGTACTTTCAATTTCATTTGAAACCATCTTTAGACGGTTAAGTTGTCTGACTATGTACATGTGTTTCTATTAATTTAAAGTATTTCAGTTGTTCTTTTTTTTAATGCTTATGCAGCCTTCTAGATTTCAAAATTCAAAGTTCACGTGTTCTTGTTTTTTTTTTGTTTTTGCTCATGCGCATATAATTGTTTTTTTTAAATTTCTCCTGGGTAAATCAGATCAGTTCCTAGAAAACCGACAGCCCGAGAACAGCCCATGAGATTTGATTATAGTTGTGAAGGTTTTGTGCAGGACCATCCACACTTTTTGAAGGGCCGAATACAGAGACCTGGTGCACTACGTGCCACAAGATCCCCAAACGACCCTCCGCAAGTTTTGAATTCAGAGTTGTCCTTCTACTAGACCAGTTGCCATCCAAGGCTATATAACTGTTGTAGAGTAGTTTTCACATTGGAGGCTTGTATTTTAATAAGTCGTCCTAAATTAGGTTCGACGTACAAAACGTTAGGAACTTGGAAATAAGAGTTAATGACGCAGCAAATCTAGTTGTGATGGTTGGTACTTAACGTCTGATTCGCTCAACACCACTGAACTTGCCACCGCTACTGCTACTTATTGTCTCTGGAAGAGTCCAATTACCATAGAATAGGTAGTATAACATTCCCCCTAAAACTTTCCTCCGCAGGAGTAAAAAGTTTTCTTTATTTATTTTTCAAATTTTTACAGAAAATATGAAGAAAAAAACAAAATTTTAGCAACATCATAGCGTATTTCCTACGTTTTTTGATCCACTTTTAAATGATCAGTTGCTTTTCTTTTTTTTTTTTTCTTCTGGATCGGCGTACCTTAGGTAAAATTATTTGCAGGGGTTGTTAGATCAAACTTATTGAAAATCACCTCCATCGGCTTTTTTTTTTCGCTGGACCGCTGTCAACCACGTCTGAAAAACGTCGTCTGATCTGTTTACGGCACGTGAGTTTTTCCCCTTTCACCAAGTACGTCATATAGCCAATCCGCTTTTCTATTTTAAAAATTTTTTTTTTAATATATATATCTCCAAAGCGTTACTAGAAACAACCTTCCGCTTTGAACTTCTTAAAGATGGACTCACAGTTTCTGTTGGTTCTTGTTGGCTTAAATCATTTATTAATACTGCATGTCCTTCGTTGCGCGTAAATTGTTCCTCTGTTTTTTTTTCGGTGTCGGTTTCATTTTTACTTTCTGAAGCTTGTTTTTCACGCATATTGTCGGTGTTAGCCATTCCACTTTTTTTAAATAAACCCGTTTTCTCTAATCTGTCCAATTCTTTATCTTTCTGTTCAATTGAAGCGAATGGCACATTCCTTTTCTTTTTGAATACCGCCTGAGCGTTTTCTTTTAGTTGGAATTTTGCCTCAATCTTGGTACACGTTCCCAAACATGGAGGAAAAAACAGTAGGAAAAGTTCCCTTTAGTTTTTGTAGTAATTTTTTGGCTTCCCAGTTTAAATTTTCAACCTTGTAACAGAAAGAATTTATTGGTAAATCCCATAATTGAAATTCTGTTATCCAATCCGTACCAAGTAAGTTCGTGGTATTTTCTATGACAAATAGTTTAGCTTTTCGCATTTTTTTTTATTTAACGTGACGTTTGTAACAAATTCTCCAATGAATTTTATTTTTTCTCCTGTCACGGACCTCGCGATTTTATTTGTCTTCATTAAAGTTGGTTTCCCCAACTTCTTCCACGTATGCAAATTTATGATAGATAGGTTGGAACCAATGTCGAGTTGCATTTTTATTTTTTTATTACTTATTTCGACGGTAACAAATTTTCTAGTTATTCCATCGTTCACTTCGGACTTTAATTTTCTTATTTTATTGTTTTTATTTTTTGACCTGCAGTGCGAGCTTTTATGCCCCACTCTTTCACAGTTGAAACATTTTTTATTCCTAAAATTGCAATATCTGTACCAGTGAAGTTCACCGCAAGCAAAAAATGGCTTCGGGAGTTTTTGTTTATTTTTCCTGGTATTTCACTTTTTGTTTGATAATCCGCAATTTTAGAATTCTTTTTGATAGACTGATTTTCTTTTTTGTATCGTATTTTCCTTACATGCGAAACGCCAGACTGTTCTATCTTTTTCGAGTCTTTCTTTACGCTCACATATCTCGGGCAGTCTTCCGCCAAACTCTGTACCGAAATCCTCGGTTTGTTTTCCAATTTTGAAAGTACCAATTTCCTTAATTCTGCGTCTCTTTCTGAAACTGGGCCTTGAACAAATACTAAGCACTTAAAATTGTCAGCGCTTAATTCTGCTAGTTTGAATTCTTCAGAATGCTTGTTCACATTAGCTGCATACGTTATGAAGTCTTGTTCATCCTCTTTCATCAGATTCAAACATTTCCACCTCTTGTGAAACAAAGATATCTTTTTACTAAATAATTCACTTAATATATTTACCGCCTCGGTAAAAGTCAACTCGCTAGTTTTTTTCGGTAAAATGTAGTTTACCAATTTGGTATGCTCAGCAGTTCCTAACTTGCTTAAAAGAAGTCTAACCTTCTTTCCTTCAGACCACGTGTGGCAGTCCTCGTTATACACGTCCGTATATTTTTTAAAATACTCCTCAAAGTTTATTTCTTCGTCTGGACTGTACGTGAATATTTCAATCGAATTCCATATTGTATTTTCTGGGAAAGAATCATTTCGTAGATTTTTCTCTTTCCTCTTCTCAGTTATTTCCAGAATTTTGTTTTGAAACTCCTTATGCATCTGTTCCATTTCTTGTTGAAACTGCATTTGTCTATTAAAGGTTTCCTCCTGAAGTTGTATCTGGAATGTTTTCTGCTGGTCAAATATTGTCTTTTGTTGTTCCGTCTGGAACTTAAAAAATTCCTGGAATATATTTTTGCATTCCTCCATCTTCGCAAAAAGTTTACACAATGCTTAAATATTGTAGAGTGGGGTCCAAAACGAATTTTTAATTCGTGACCTATTTGAGCAAACTGTCTTATCGCGAAAAAATAAAATTCTTTTCTCAGTTGAGAAAAGGACTGATTTTTCCGTCACTAAGTTGACGTTTTGTCTTTCGAAAAAAAACTTTGCCAAGATTTTTTTAATTTTTTTATGTGAATCCGAGTTGTGGTCGTCGAAAATTTGACGAGCAATTTTTTTTCTTTTTCCTCCGTATGAAACACGAATTTCGTCACTAAATAACGTGAGCGAATTTTTTTTTTCCCTGTATGAAACGCAATCCCACGTATGCCACGTTTATTATGGCGGGTGAATTTTTTTTTCTTTTACGTCTGTATGAGTTACGAATCCACGTTGACAAGTGTTGTAGAGTGAACGCAATTTTTTTTTCCGTATAAAACCAAAATACGTTCGTCGCCAAGTGTCGTATATGGCGAATCGATTTTTTTTTTTCGTATGAATTTCGAATTCTGGTCGCCCAAGTTGTTATAGAGTGAACGAAAATTTTTTCTTCCGTATGAATTACGAATTCCTTATCGCTAAGGTGTTGTTAGACGTACGAAAATTTTTTTTTTCTTTCTCCGTCTGAGAAACGAATCCTTCGTCGACAATGTTGTAGTTAGGCGTACGAAAAGTTTCTTTTTCTTTCCTCCGTGTCAGTTTCGAGTCACTCGTCGCCAAAATGTTGTAGAGTAGTTTTCACAGTGGAGGCTTGTATTTTAATAAGTCGTCCTAAATTAGGTTCGACGTACAAAAAGTTAAGAACTTGGAAATAAGAGTTAATGACGCAGCAAATCTAGTTGTGATGGTTGGTATTTCAATGTCTGACTCGCTCAACACCACTGGGTATTTATCGATCCACCCACGAGAACCGAATGTGGCAGAAGGTCGGTTTAATGGGGGCCTCTCCAAGCTCGTAGGCTCGGCCAGAAATATAGCCTTTGAACCCGCCTAGACGGATTCAGGCACAGTCTACCTCCCCGGACGAAACCTTGCCCTTCGGCAAAGCCTCGTCCAGGTTCCTCTATGCTAACGCAGAGAGTTTGACAGAAGGCGGGCGCAGTCGGAGAACGCTCAACACCACTGAGTATTTATCGATCCAACCACGAGGATTGAATGTGGCACAAGGCCGGGTTTAATGTGGGTTTCTCCGAGCCCGTAGTCTCGGCCAAAAATATAGACTTTGAACCCACCTAGACAGGTTCAGGCCCTGTCTACCTCCCCGGACGAAACCTTGCCCTTCGGCAAAGCCCTGTCCGGATTCCTCCCTGCTAACGCAGAGAGTTCGACAGAAGGCGCGCGCAGTCAGAGACCGCGAGACGCCACTGAGTATTTATTAGTCCACCCACGAGGAACAAATGCGGCACAGGGCCGGTTTAATGTGGGTTTCTCCCAGCCAGCAGGCTCGGCCAAAAATATGGCCTTTGAACCCGCCTTGACGGGTTCATGCCCTGTCTACCTCCCCGGACGAAACCTTGCCCTTCGGCAAAGCCTCGTCCGGGTTCCTCTATGCTAACGCAGAGAGTTGGACAGAAGGCGTCCGCAGTCAAAAACCGCGGGACGGCACTGAGTATTTATTAGTCTACCCACGAGGACCAAATGTGGCACAAGGCCGGTTTAATGTGGGTATGCCCGAGCCCGTAGGCTCGGCCAAAAATATGGCCTTTGAACCCGCCTAGACGGGTTCAGGCTCTGTCTACCTCCCCGGACGAAACCTTGCCCTTCGGCAAAGCGTAGGCCGGGTTCCTCTCTGTTAACGCAGAGAGTTGGACAGAAGGCGTCCGCAGTCAAAGACCGCGAGACGGCACTGAGTATTTATCAATCCACCCACGAGGATCAAATGTGGCACAAGGCCAGTTTAATGTGGGTATCCCCGAGCCCGTAGTCTCGGCCAAAAATATGGCCTTTGAACCCGCCTTGACGGGTTCAGGCCCTGTCTACCTCCCCGGACGAAACCTTGCCCTTCGGCAAAGCCTCGTCCGGGTTCCTCTCTGCGTTAGCAGAGAGTTGGACAGAAGGCGTCCGCAGTCAAAGACCGCGGTACGGCACTGAGTATTTATTAATCCCCCCACGAGGATCAAATGTGGCACAAGGCCGGTTTAATGTGGGTATCTCCGAGCCCGTAGGCTCAGCCAAAAATATGGCCTTTGAACCTGCCTTGACGGGTTCAGGCTCTGTCTACCTCCCCGGACGAAACCTTGCCCTTCGGCAAAGCATCGTCCGAGTTCCTCTCTGCAAACGCAAAGAGTTGGACAGAAGGCGTCCGCAGTCAAAGACCGCGGGATGGCACTTAGTATTTATTAATCCTCCCACAATGATTAAATGTGGCACAAGGCCGGTTTAATGTCGGTATTTCCGAGCCCGTAGGCTCAGCCAAAAATATGGCCTTTGAACCCGCCTTGACGGGTTCAGGCTCTTTCTACCTCCCCGGACGAAACCTTGCCCTTCGGCAAAGCCTCGTCCGAGTTCCTCTCTGCAAACGCAAAGAGTTGGACAGAAGGCGTCCGCAGTCAAAGACCGCGGGATGGCACTTAGTATTTATTAATACCCCCACAAGGATCAAATGTGGCACAAGGCCGGTTTAATGTCGGTATTTCCGAGCCCGTAGGCTCAGCCAAAAATATGGCCTTTGAACCCGCCTTGACGGGTTCAGGCTCTGTCTACCTCCCCGGACGAAACCTTGCCCTTCGGCAAAGCCTCGTCCGGGTTCCTCACTGCTAACGCAGAGAGTTGGACAGAAGGCGTCCGCAGTCAAAGACCGCGGGACGGCACTTAGTATTTATTAATCCCCCCACAAGGATCAAATGTGGCACATGGCCGGTTTAATGTGGGTATTTCCGAGCCCGTAGGCTCAGCCAAAAATATGGCCTTTGAACCCGCCTTGACGGGTTCAGGCCCTGTCTACCTCCCCGGACGAAACCTTGCCCTTCGGCAAAGCGTCGTCCGAGTTCCTCTCTGCCTTAGCAGAGAGTTGGACAGAAGGCGTCCGCAGTCAAAGACCGCGGGACGGCACTTAGTATTTATTAATCCCCCCACAAGGATCAAATGTGGCACAAGGCCGGTTTAATGTGGGTATTTCCGAGCCCGTAGGCTCAGCCAAAAATATGGCCTTTGAACCCGCCTTGACGGGTTCAGGCTCTGTCTACCTCCCCGGACGACACCCCGCCCTTCGGCAAAGCCTCGTCCGAGCTCCTCTCTGCCTTAGCAGAGAGTTGGACAGAAGGCGTCCGCAGTCAAAGACCGCGGGACGGCACTTAGTATTTATTAATCCCCCCACAAGGATCAAATGTGGCACAAGGCCGGTTTAATGTGGGTATTTCCGAGCCCGTAGGCTCAGCCAAAAATATGGCCTTTGAACCCGCCTTGACGGGTTCAGGCTCTGTCTACCTCCCCGGACGAGACCCCGCCCTTCGGCAAAGCCTCGTCCGAGCTCCTCTCTGCAAACGCAAAGAGTTGGACAGAAGGCGTCCGCAGTCAAAGACCGTGGGACGGCACTTAGTATTTATTAATCCCCCCACAAGGATCAAATGTGGCACAAGGCCGGTTTAATGTGGGTATCTCCGAGCCCGTAGGCTCAGCCAAAAATATGGCCTTTGAACCCGCCTTGACGGGTTCAGGCTCTGTCTACCTCCCCGGACGAAACCTTGCCCTTCGGCAAAGCCTCGTCCCAGTTCCTCTCTGCAAACGCAAAGAGTTGGACAGAAGGCGTCCGCAGTCAAAGACCGTGGGACGGCACTTAGCCGAACTTGCCACCGCTACTGCTACTTATTGTCTCTGGACGAGTCCATTACCATAGAATAAGTAGTATAACAAAAGCCCATTCTGTCCTGCTATTTACCCATAGCTTGAGGGAGAAGAAGAGTGTGATTCACACCTTTCCCAACGGTAATAGTACGTAAGTGAATGCAATGGATTCAACTGGAATTCGAACTCGGCTCTCCGATTCCTCAATCCAAGCCGCTATCCATTACCCGACTGTGTGTGTGTGTGTGTGAGAGAGAGAGTGAGAGAGGGACAGAGAGAGAGAGAGTGAGAGAGAGAGAGAGAGTGTGTGTGTGTGTGTGTGTGCGTGCGTGCGTGTGTGTGTGCGCGTGCGTGTCTGTGTGTAGTGACCACTAATATTATTAATTTTTAAAAATTATTCAACTTTTTAACAAGAAAAATCTCAAATTGATACTAAAAATTGTCGCAAAACATTGTTTATTTATATAAGATGGAATGATCGATTCTGACATGTCTCTAATTTGTATTTAGATACATTGTATTTATTTTCTATTTCCATTTCTATAGTTTACAAATTAATTTAAGCATAACTGGCTTTTAAGAAGGATGAAAAAATGTTGCTGATTTTGACGTCATTCTGGTTTCACGCCCAAATCCGTGAATTTGTTTGTTTTTTTCTCTCATTCTAAGTCTCGGAAAAAAAAAAACATTTTTTAAAATTCACTATTTTTTCCATAATGCTGAATGTGCTAAAATTATTCCACTTTTAACAAGAAAAATCTCAAATTGATGTCAAAATTTGCCGCCAAACATTATTGATTTATTTAAGATGGACTGATATGACATGTTTTTAATTTGTATTTTAGATACATTGAATTTATTTTCAGTTTTTCTAATAAAACTGTTTTCACCTATATTGCATATGATCCATTATTGTAGATAATTAAGTTAGAATAACATTTGTATTTTATATAAATATTACGTTATGAAAATTGAGATGTAGTGTGTGTGTGTGGGGGGGAATCCGTATCATAGATTCGGGGGACATTATAGATTCAGAGGGGCATTATAGATTCAGAGGCGCATTATAGATTCAGAGGGGCATGATTCCCTTACATCGATCTTGATGTCATTCAGAGGTCTTTTTTTTTTTTCGTCCAAATCCGTTTTGTTCATGCAAAGTCTCGAAAGAAAATAGCAAGAAAATTCTGAAGTTGATGTTAAAAATTGTTGCAAAACATTGTTGATTGATTTAATATGTAATGATCGATTCTGACATGTCTCTAGTTTGTATTTAGATACATATATTGTATTTATTTTAAATTTTTCTAGTTGAATTGTTCGAATTCCAGTCGAATCCATTGCATTCACTTACGTGCTAATACCCTTGGGAAAGGTATGAATCCTCTTCGTCTCCCCCCAGCTATGGGATAAATAGCAGGACAGACCAGATATAGCCTTTGATGGCAACTGGTCTACCGCAGAAAGAAATGGTAACCTACTGCGGGATAAAATCTGCATCGTCAGTCATGTATCAAAAGATACATGATCTCCTAAGCGTGTATCATGCATGGCACATAAATGACTTAACTAAATTGTTCACCTATATTTCATATGATCCATTATTGTACATAATTAGGTTACAATGAAATTTGTTTTTTTATATGAATATTACCTTATGAAAATTGAGATTTAGTAGAGTGTGACGGAGTGTCATATATTGTGGGGTGGGGGCACAAATCATCTACGGTTTACCTTGATGTCAAGGGTCTACCAAAACACCTTATGACAATACTGATGTAGTAGAGGGTGTGGCCCCGTATCATAGATTCGTGTGTAGGTACGTGACCCTGTCACCGGCCCTTTTTGATTGGATACTAGAAACAATATGGCGAATTTGCGTAAATATAACAGAAATCCGCTTATCAAATCTTGTACTCACACCACCAATCCAACGTACACGTAAATATACGTAACATTTCTGGGGTCCGATAATTATTTTTTTTAATTTCATTTTTTAGTAGGACTTCGCACAGTATTATCTTGTTATTTTGGTCTTGCAATATTACATTAGCAGAAAATGGATAATAAATTCGAACAAGAAATTAGAACATGCAATCTTCATCTAAATTAGGGATTCTTAATTTTTAAAAATACAAAAAGAAATTGTATAGCTTCTACAGGTATTGTAATAGGTGAATAAAACTTTTTTTTTTTAATAATTAAGCAGTCCGGAAGTTTTCAGCAAAAACACTCCCCAACATTACGATAACACTGCGACAACGATGGGTTGAGCGGTCAATTTAGCCTTAGGAAAAGAAAAAAAAAGATTTAATAATTTCACCGCAAGCAAGGCAATGAAGCCACTAAGGCGCAAGTAGAATGTTAGAGAATATGATAAAAAACACTATTAAGGAGAGAAGACAAGAAGAGGAAGAAGACAGAAAACGATTGACATTATATTTAAATTTTAGAAGTTCAAAGTTGACAGGGAAGCAAGAAACCGGAAGTGAATTCCACAAGCGAAAAGTGCGAGAGAAGAGAAACAGTTAGCATAGAATTTACGCTTCCAACTAGCCGTTTCAACTATAAAAAAATGAGACCTCACCGCCAATCCAGCACTGCGTGTAAAATCATTAAGTCTAGACACCATAGCGGGAAGTAATATTTATTTTGCTATAATACAAAAATGTGGCACAAGGTTAACAGGGGGGGGATAGGGGACAGCTGATCTTCAGTCTGTCTTATAAAACAGATTGATGACCAGCCATGGCGTAAAGTTCATCAGAAGAATTGCCATGAAAATATTTATAGAAAAGGCAAAGGGATGCTACATTATGGCGACGAGAACATAACTGAAGCCGAGATGCCAGGTCAGAGCCATTAATAATAAGTTGATTTCAAAGTTGCAGTATGTATCGCTGGCCTTTCGTATTCAAGGATAACCGTCTACTAGGGCGACTAGTCAATCCCCATTGCAGACGCTAGCTTAAGCGCATTTGTGTTTATTCAATACCCACAGAGCCCACCAGTGGTTTATACTTCAACTAGGCCTAGCAGACCTTAGTTACAGTTTTTGGAAAAGAGCGTGTTATCTAGTGTGATCAACAAATTGAACAAAGGCCAGCATGCTCAATCCCTCGGGCACGATGACCTGTGACTTGCACAGCTATCGACGGCACCCAACGTCTCAGTCTACCCAATCTCACTCATAAGACTTGGGTCAAACTGTGGTATGGTTTTCAGGCACTTTCCAAAGGTGCCACACGTCGGGATCGAAACCCTCCAGTTCGATAAGATCAATAAGTCTTCTTCCTGACAAATCGACCATGGTGAGATTCGAACCCGGGTCTCATCAAACGGTGTAACCAGTCGGGTCTCATCAAACGGCGTAACCAGTCGTCCCATAAGCAAAATACAACATATTTTTAATTTTACATGAACGTTTTGCTTTACCTGGTATGACTGAAAGCTGTCTATATTTCTGAGATGAGGTATTATGTACATTATTTGGACTATTGTCCTCATCTTTGTCGCCATATTTATTACAACGTTTCAGCCGTTGCACGCTCCGGCCTTCCTCAGGTGGTTGGAATGTCGAACTGAACCCTTTAGTTCCATGGATGTCAGTTACCAGTTATCTCCTGTTAATTCCCCTCTCCAGGTTCTCCACTGCCTTAACCAGGTATTGAACTCACACTCTTTGGATCCTGTCAGTGGATCTAACTAACGCCTTTATCCACTGTGCCATGTGTCGTCTGTGTATGAATTTCTCGGTATTATAAACCTAATGTCTTCAGCAACCGTTTTTTACCAGTGCAATTTTTGCTGTTATCATTGCATATTTTTACCAGAGCTCATATTGCAACTTTTGTTATTATCGCTTTTCTCTGGTACTCCTTATTACTGGTTGGTTCCCATATTGTATTGTATTGTAGAACAGTCTACCCCAGTGAGTGAAATAAACAGTTCAGTTCGACAGTTCTTCCGCCTGAAGAAGGCCGGAGTGTACAACGGCCAAAACGTTGTAATAAATATGGCGACAAAGATGAGGACAATAGTCCGAATAATGTAAATAATGACTGAAAGTTATTGAACTATATTATCAAAGCAATATTTTCCCATTTTTATCCATTCAAATTGGGATTTAAAAGATAATCTCACTCACTCTTATAAAGGTAACATGCTGACCGGGTTCTTGTATAGAAAAAAATTGAATCGATTGACCTCTGAAGGAGAATTTATAGGCATTCTCTCGGTCCACAGATGGTGCCAAGGTTTTTACTTACTTTACTTATTTTTTTCTTGTTGATTAAAAAGTTGTAGAAAAAACTGTAAGTCAAAACCTGGTACGCACTATGGTTTTGCAGTAAACAGATGCTACAGGTTTTTAATGAACAGGGTTGCTATTGGTCACTTGTTTGTAGCGAGTAGAATTGCGACTTGTTGCTGATGAGAATGGAGACTTTTAAAACTAATTCAATATGTGAAGCAATTCTATACATATCTTTATATATATGAACAACAAAAGAAGAGAAAGGAAAATTGTATTTATATGTATAGAGATAGTTAAAAAAAATGCGGAAAAAAATTCATGTACTTAACCGTGTGTGTGTGTGTGTGTGTGTGTGTGTGTATATATATATACGCGGTGTCCACGTGGTTTGTTTGAAATTAAGTAGTTGGTTTACCAGACAATGTCCGTGTTGTCGCTCCGGCAATTCGGAGTAGAAAAAGAGCTAGAGATTTTTTTGTCTGTTCTTTTTATGGTCCTGAATAGGACGACGTCTAGCAGGCGTGCTGGAAGGTAATGGGCGGTAATCCCCCACATATTATATCAGTATTTTTGAACAATTTTAAGCAACGGCACACCTAGGAGCTAATGAAAATATCACTTCACCCGTAGCAAAATTTTAAAGGGTATACCTTTAAATGTTATGAAATATATCAACAGATTAAAAAAAAATACACACAAATATCAACGTAATTTTATTTCAATGTTTTTATTCAACTATTTGTGCAGCTGCATCTGGTGTTTTTCATTTGTTTGTTTGCTGTTTTTTTGTGATTTCTTCAATTTTCAATTGAATATGCAATGAGCAGACCCTCATTTCTTATTTAGTTAAGCATAGTCTATCTCACTTCGTATTTCTTACATTATTTAAGGTTGAAAACCCGAATTCCCATAAATAAGAAGCAGAAAATTGCAATAAATCTGATAAAGCTATTTTTAGCTAATGTGGGTTTATTCCATTTGGATTGAAATCCAAAATCTATCAATGAGTGATAAACAGACCCTCATTTCTTCTTCAGTTGAGTGTAGTCTTTCTCGCTTCTTATTTCTGAAGTTATTTTAGACTTGAGAAGCTGAATTCCCATAAATAAGAAGCAGAAAATTGCAATAAAACTGATAAAGCCATTTTTAGCTAATGTAGGATTGTTTTTTTTTTTTTGGATTGAAATCCAAAATCTATCAATGGGTAGCGCCCAATATTTTATTTTGAGTCCTTAAAAAATAAAAATACTTTTTCAAAAATTAATATTAAAACAAAGTATTTAAAATAACATAACTGAAGAATAGGCAAAAGAATTATTTGATTAAAAAGTTTGATATTTATTCATTTATTCAAAAACTGACGATTTACCATTATTAAGTTACAAGTTACGCCCCCCCCCACACACAAACACACACACATGTATATATATGAAGAAATATAGTCTTAAGGTGTGCTATATTTATGGGATAAAGTGCTCAATATCATATATATATATATATATATATATATATATATATATATATGTATGTATGTATGTATGTATGTATGTATGTATGTATGCCATGACGATATTTCGCGGCACACATAAGAGGACGCGCGACACACTAGTGAGCCGTGGCACTGCAACTGAGAATCATTAGATTAGGTACAAGCCAGAAGTAACGTCACTCTTTCTAATAGCAACGCCAGTTACAAAACAAATGAATTAAATTGTTGGTTTGTTTTTTTATAGTTTTTGTTTTTAGCAAGTAGACTGACTGTTTATTTGAATGGGGCACAACAATTGCTAAAGTCGCCACAATGTTCTTCGACCAAAATACAACGTGTCTGAAACATTGCAGAGTTAGAGTAGCCCTTTGAAGTCTTCCGAAGTCGGTATTATGCCAAATGACCTTAGTTTTCTTTTGCTCATAAACCAAGCGTGCTTGCCTCGATAGATTCCTCCTCTCTGTAGGTACCTTATTTTCTCCTTTTTCTTTATACATTGTGCCTGACGTGAATTGAATATAAGCTATTAAATTCGGAAATTAAAAAAAAAAGGAATTTTTTTCTGAAAGAATAAAGAAGTTAAATAAACGCAGTCAATCGTAAGATGATACGAAAGTTGTTGTCAAGTCATGCGTAGAAATCTTCCTACCAGAAGTGGTACGTCCAGATTGCCTTCAGCAGATACAATGTATTTTTGGCTTTGAGATTGTTATGTAAAAATGAGCTGTGGATTGATTTTTAAATAGTGTCTAGATAATAAAAAAGGTAGGAAGCTATTAAAAAAACAAAGCAGTTATATCAGTTTACACACACACATACATACATATATATCTTTTGTTTTGAATCCAAACGTTAAAAAATATTCAAATTCAGTGCGCGTCACACTCAAGAGAAGCACTCACTGACATAAACGAATAATAATATTTATTCAAAAGAATAATCCTTATCCAATTTTTATTCAAAAGAATAATCCTTATCCAATTTTGATACTAGCTTCGTAACATGCTCGTAATAAGATATTTTTGACAAGGAATCTAGACATAAAACATAATCAAGTGAGAAGCCAATTCATGCCTTACCCAAAGCTATGGATACAAATTGAATGCAATCCCCTTCAGAATTAACAATACAGTATAATCCCTGACAACCGGACTAAGAAGGCCTTCCGGATATGAGGAATT
This sequence comes from Acanthosepion lycidas, assembly GCA_963932145.1. Taxonomy (NCBI): domain Eukaryota; kingdom Metazoa; phylum Mollusca; class Cephalopoda; order Sepiida; family Sepiidae; genus Acanthosepion; species Acanthosepion lycidas. The sequence goes on along the minus strand of OZ010599.1, from coordinate 90,381,471 downwards.
GGTTACAAAGACCGGATAGGAGGGATTCCGGATATAAGAGATTCCGGATATGAGGAATTGGTTACAAAGTCCGGATATGAGGGGTTATATTTAGATTAAAATAAAAAGAACTGAAATCAGTTTTAACATTTATTTTCAATGTTTTCAACATACAAATGCGTATGTATAGACACAACACCACCCGTATACATACATATGTCATATCCGAAACTGTCCACATATGTTTATATATGTATGCGTCCCGACGGACGACCAAGTGTGTATGTGTGTCTACGTACTTCATTGGGCGTATGAACATACATCGATGTTTGCGTTAACACGATGACATCTCGACGACGTTCCCCACCACTTCCATAATAACACCAATACGCGCAATCTACATAAACCCAAAATTTTTAAAAATTAATCAGTTTGTCTGACGATCGCAAAAGCGTGAAACCCAGGAACACTATATATATATATATATATATATATATATATATATATATATATATATATATATGTATGTATCCTTGTGCAGGTATGCAGAAAATAGAAAAGAACACGTTGGGTGCATAATCCGGGGTTCCTTAGTATTTTTGTTTTTATTTTTAAGAAGACAGTGCTCCATACAGAAGTAGAGCTTATATTATAATAATATTTTTTGTTTAAAAATAATATTTTATTTTGTTATATATATATATATATATATATATATATATATATATATATATATATATATATATATATATATATATATATATATATATATATATATATATATATATATATATATATATATATATATATATATATATAATTTTATCATATAGACAAAACCATAAAGGCGTTAGTTAGATCCAGTGACAGGACCCAAAGATTGTGAGTTCAATACCTGGTTAAGGCAGTGGAGAACTTTCAGAGTGGAATTAATAGGAGATAACTGACATCCATTAGCCATGGCAAGTGGAACTAGAACAGTCTACCCCAGTGAGCGAAATAAAGGGTTCAGTTCGACATTCCAACCACCTGAAGAAGGCCGGAGCGTACAACGGCCGTAACGTTGTAATAAACATGACGACAAAGATGGGAACAATAGTTCGAATAATGTAAATAGTGTACATAATACCTCATCTCAGAAATATAGACAGATACTGAGGCAAAACCATTTTATTTACTACAAAGATGCAACTCCGTTTTAACTGCACTTCGGCGGGTGAGAACCGAAAACGATAGGGGAGTTGGTTACATAATTAGTACATCGTCATTTACGTTTGATCGCAAATGCCTCGATAGGTAGTAGCGCCCATTTCTCACCCGTCGAAGTGCAGTTGAAATGCGCTGAAACCAAGTTGCATCTTTGTACTGAGTAAAAAGGTTTTGTCTATATGATTGAATTATAATAAATAAATAAATAATTATCGCTCTACTATCGGTATCGAGCCTTCTTTTGGATTAATGCTGTAAACGTTGGAATTTATGTATTACTTTCGTTCTCATCGCATCGGATATATATATATATATATATATATATATATATATATATATATATATATATATATATTACCATATGAACTGCAGCATATATTTGATTTAAAAGAACTGATCCAACCTGCAGATTTTCAGGATAACAACTGAGACATTATTCTATTTATTGAACAATTTAGTTCATGCCACATTGACTGATAACTCCGACAACAAAAAAATTCTCAGATTACCATATTAGTAAAAAAAACGCACTCTTTTAAATTTTCAAAAAAAAAAAAAAAAAAATATAACCGTAGCATTGTGACTGCACGCTCCAAAAGTTTTTATCCAATAACAATAACACATTTCTAAAAAAAAACACATTTCAATTTGCATTTAATCTTTCGTCTGTGATGCTACCTGGATTTACTAAAAACAAAATAATTTCCATGCCTGAGGATGACTGTATGTACAGTTGAAAGTACTAGCAGATTAAAAAAAAAACCTTATACAGCTTGTAGTTATTAAAAACAAGGACCATAACATTCATTGAGTGGTTCGTAGGTTAATGAAACTTAAAAATTTTGTTTGCGAAGAGATTTCGGCATTTTATATAATTAACTTTACTAATCTACTTTTTGTATGAATGGTTCATTGTAATAATATATATATATATATATATATATATATATATATATATATATATATATATATATAAAATAATTCATTTTGTACGATGGTATGATATTTAACAGCTATTAGAAATATAAAATATATTAACCCATTACCTGCCATGAGACCCATTTGGGGATCTGTTAAAATTAAACTCGCAACATGTTATTCCTTGTATTGACATTGAATTACTTACATTGCATTTGCAGACGTATATTTTACAACACTTAGCCGTTAAAGTTTTTATTATTAGCCATAAGAAAATACTTTCTCTCATAATTTTACATTTCACGAGTAGAAAAATAATGACTATTTTGAAAAGTATTTTTTTTATTATTTCTAATCAAAATTATTTTTTGATGTTTTATACACATATATATTTGATGTTCTAGTTTCTATGAAAATGACAATAGTAACTACTGAAATGAAACATAAAGAATAAATAAAGTCCTAAGACTGGGCCAAAAATGCGCATTAAAAATTTGGTAGTTAATGGATTAAGGTTAGTGTTAAAGGCAGTGAACTGGTTACGTTTTAAACAATCATTAACAATTTTTTTATATAAAAATTAAAATAACAACAAACAGTGATTTTAATGGTTGCAAATTGTTTTGATGACAGTAAACATGTCATCATTTTTCCTGATCATTTTCCAGCAATAATGAAAGCAACGTCATTTACGGAAGGCCGTAAATGTCTCTCATAGCAAAAAAAAAAACAAAACAGAATTCCTTTTTTTTTTTTTTTTATATATTTGGGACTTGGGAAGTAGATTGGCATGAGAATTATTTTGACCCCTATGAAAAAACTATAGGGTCTGTCTCAGTCTTTCACCCACCGGACAAATCAATCACCATGCTGTTTCATTTCCCCTTCAGTAACCTCCCCATGACTTTTTAATGTATTTAAGAACCTAATGTTTAAATCAAACTATCAGTACATTACAAAAACACTTTAGCTTTGTTTTTTACAATGATGTTCACCCTGTACAAGTCCTAAGAGACACTTGAGGTAGAGGGTTACAGAGTAAGAAGCACAGTTTATAAGGATACAGGGGAAAGATAACAGTTGACCCTAGTCTTGAACAGGTTGTTGTGATCGGGGAGGCAACCTCTTGAGAGTTGGTTGTATAATTAGTACATCGTCATTTATACTAGATCGCAAATTCCCCGGTAGATAATTGCAACCATTTGTGTTTATCTTTATTTAAATTTTGGATTTAATCTAGAATCACAATTTTAAGTTATATAATTCTTGAATCCACTTCATACTATGCACTTGAAAGAGTTATTCGGGAGCATGAAAAAGTGATGAAAAATTGTATTCATTCCAAAAAAAAAAAAAAAAATTCGCTTGAAGATGGAACAGAGCTTGGTACTTTAATTCAATTTAATTCAAATAATTATATTGAAGTTTTAGGCTCTTGTTTAGAAACATGAGAACTCTTATGTAGCGATGGAATGATATTTTTAAATAAATAATTATATATATATATATATATATATATATATATATATATATATATATATATATATATTCATTGTATATTTATAACTTATGTATTTGTTAATCTATATTTATTATGTATTTATATGATTTATTTACGCTTTGTCCACAAAGACGCGGATAAGTGTGAATGCAAATAACACATATTATATACGTAATGATTTTTACATTCACACTTATTATATATACATATATTGCACAAATACACACAAACGCACGCTGACACAGACACAGACACACACACACATATATATAATACACGTAACAAATCCGTTGGTATAATATATAAATATGTGTGTATGTGTGCGTGTGTGTGTAATAAGAGCGAATGTAAATATTATTACGTATATAATATTCACTGTTATTTGCATTTATCCTCGTCTTTGTTACCTTTACTATCTCCCTCCCACCTCTCTCTCTTGATATATATATATATATATATATATATATATATATATATATATATATATATATATATATTCGCGTCTTTGTTACCTTTACTATTAGGTTGGTGCAAAAATAATATCGTTTTTTGACGTTAAAAAAACGATATTATTTTTGCACCAACCTAATATATGTAGTAAAGGTAACAAAGACGCGGATAAATGCAAATAACAATGAATATTATATACGTAATAATATTTACATTCACATTATTACACACACACACACACACACACACACACATATATATATATATATATATATATATATATATATATATATATATATATATAATAAAGGTAACAAATATATATAACGTATATAATCCAAGTAGTTCCTAGTAATATAAAATATTAAAACTGATCCACAAAAATGGTCAATGCATTTACTATTACAGAGCAAATAATTAATAAACAATAAAATACAAAATCATGTCTAATAGGGAATATATATATATATATATATATATATATATATATATGTATATATATATATATATATATATGTGTGTGTGTACATATATATGTGTGTGCGTGTGCGTGTGAAACTTGGATTCCTTAATGGTTTTTACAGTGTAGTAGGGCTTGATTTACCTCACCAATGAATGAATGCTTGTCTCCCGCCATTTTTAGGCCCCACCAACTCATTCGGGAAACCTTTAATTATTTTCATTCAGCAGTAGTAGTAGCAACAACCTGACCCTTTCGAAATAAAGGGGTAGAGGTCTGTCTGTCTGTCTTCCGTTGAGTGTGAGCAACGGGTTACAGACAGACAGACAAACAGAGTTTATCCTTGCAGGTCATGAGAAGAAAAAAATAATGAAAATAAAAATAGAAAACGCCCTTTCCTACCAGTTGTACTTGATGACTGTCTCTTTGTATCACGTGTTCACTGCTGGCCAATCAAAAGATGAATGAATTGCGCCAAAATTCTTTTATGCTGTTTTTGGCGGGTAAAAAATTTGATCTTTGTGTCAGGGGCGGCATGTTCGTGTGTATAATTTGTGTTTGTGTGT
>OZ010599.1:90358888-90371388 GCA_963932145.1 Acanthosepion lycidas | reverse complement strand
ATTTTCATTTCATTTCTTTTCGATTCTCCTTTGAGTTGGGGCAAAAATTTTTCAGCAGAGTTTCATAAATAATTCTCACATGCAAGATTCATTGTATATGTGTTTACCCTTTTCCAGGCTACATACCGACCAGCTTCATCTGACCGATTGGCCACCCCCTACAGGGGTCATATGTCCCCCTTACTTACAAGTTTTCCTTGCCCCTCCTCCGTTTGTCTACTTCTCTTTAGTGTCTATTTTTGTACGTAGCTAAGATGAGGTTGAAATAACGAAAATCCAGGGGATTAGGGCAAATATAGATGTACATAGGAATGTAGAGAGAAGGGCAAAGGTCAAATCAGAACAGAATTAAGCAGTGAGAAAAAAACACCGTGTCGAAAAAGTTTGAAGCTTCAGCCGGCGCGCTCGCGCGTGTGTGTGCTTTGTGTATGTGTACGTTTGCCTATTTATCAGTATCTGTGCGTGTGTTTTTAAGACTTACGGAGTGATAACAAGAGTCAGTACTCTTACCATAAAATTGGATATATAAGGATTGATAAGTAGCAAAATTGGTAATGGAATAGACTTAATTAGCCTGGGGAAAACGTAGATGTGAACAGACAAGCAGATAGATAGAGGTGAACAAACTGATATATATATATATATATATATATATATATATATATATATATATATATATATATATATATATATATGGATTCTCCCGTCGATTTCGACGTATGAGGTCCTGACAAATATCCCTGTTTACGGTTCTTTGTGCCTGCACACGCTCAGGCGAAGATGGCATTTGAGTCCAGCTAGAGACCTGCACACAAGGCCACAGTGGATGCAGGCGTGAGGGTTGAGAGAAAGCGTCGCTGGTATATTTGCATTCGCTTTTGTTCTAAGCCTAGTTTCCTTTAATTTGTGAATACGAGCCGTGGAGAAATGTTTGATTCGCTGGTGACACATACTCTTCCAAGCATCTCCATCATTAGCATTGAGCTCAAAATTTCTGCTATCGATCTGGACAGCTGCAAGGTTAGCTTTCAATTTGTCTTTGTAGCGAAGCCAAGGTCGTCCAACATTTCGGCTACCACCATCAAGCTGGCTGTACATGAGTTGCTTTGGTATCCTACTATCGTCCATGCGAACAACATGACCTGCCCAGCGAAGTTTTGATTGGATCAGAAAGCTTTCTATTCCACTGATGCCACAAAATGTAAACAAGTCTGCATTAGATACCCGGTCTTTAAGAGTAAAACCACAAATAGTACGAAGACATCTCTTGTGGAAGACGTCAAGTTGCTCAATTTGGTTACGATAGGGTGTCCAGGACTCTGATGCATACAGTAGTGTGGTAAGTATGACGGTTTTATACACTGCTATCTTTGTTTTCAGGCTTATTCCTCGGTCTTTCCATAATCGGGTACTCAATTTTCCAAACGCACTACTAGCACAAGAGATTCTATTCACTATTTCATTATCGAGTGATGCACTTGAATTCACCACGCTACCAAGATATGTGAAGTTTTTCACATATTTCAAATTGCTTCCATCGGATAGGGGTTACTGGAAAATTGTGGGCTGGCCGATTTTGTTTCACACCGTGCACCTGCTTTGGTGTGGGTCGGGGCTGATGTATGATTTCGGTTTTCTTTATGCTGATGGTTAGGCCAAAGGCTTTACATGCAGCAGAAAACCGATCAGCAAGAAGTTGAGCTTCCTCGAGTGAGGTTGCAACCAGTGCAGCATCATCTGCAAATAGCAAATCCCTGATGATTGTTCTACGAAGGAGCGTTTTTGCTTTGAAGCGCAGGTGATTGAATATTCCACCACTTGTACGGAACCGAAATTTTACTCCAGTAACAACATCTGAAAATGCGTGTTTCAACATAACAGAGAAGAACAGAGCAAACAGAACCGGAGCCATAACACATCCTTGTTTGGTGCCATTGGTTACATTGAACTGTTCCGAAGAGTCCCCATTCGACACGACTGATGCTTTCATACCCTCATGAAAAGATATTATAACTTTTATCATGTTGTATGGGATGCCAATTTTCTTCAATATCTTCCAAAGAGCTGTACGATTCACAGTATAAAATGTCTTGGTAAGGTCAATAAACACCATGTACAACTCTTGGTTTTTCTCGCGAGCTTTCTCAGATACTTGACGCAAAGAAAATATCATATCAATCGTTCCCCGAAGAGCCCGAAAACCACACTGCGATTCAGGATAGATTTCATCAACAACATGCTTAAGTAATCTGTTGAGTATAAGTCTGGCTAGAATTTTACCAGCAATTGAAAGAAGAGATATGCCGCGATGATTATCACAGACATTTCGAAGACCTTTGTTTTTGTAAAGGTGAAGGATGGAGGCATCCTTGAAGTCTTGGGGAACCTTCCCAGTAATCCAAATGAAAACAAAAAGAGTATGCAACTTTTTAACCAACTTTTGACCACCATTCTTAAACACTTCCGGTGGTATAGCATCGTTGCCAGGTGCCTTACCCATGGCTATCTGTTTTATAGCGTCAAAGACTTCTTGTAGAGTCGGTAGCTCAGACAATTCTGTTTTTTCAGGAAACTGATGAATCAACCCAATAACATCGTCATCCGTAACAGAGGAAGTGTTTAATACTGTCTCAAAATGTTCTTTCCAACGGTTTAAAATATCACTTCTATCAGTCAATAAGGTTCCATCTTCCGCGGAAATAGGCGAAGCTCCAGATTGTTGAGGACCAAAAACTTTCTTGATTCCCTCATAAAAGGCCTTTGTGTCTTTCCTATTGAATGCTGTTTGAATAGATTCTGCATGATCAGCCCACTATTTCTCTTTCATCTGTCGCAGTACTTTTTGCACTTCTGCTTTACAGGTCTTGTAAGCCTTCTTTTTCATTGCAGAGTTTTTGTCATCAATCCATGCCATGTGGGCCCGGTGCATTTTCTGGATTTGATCTTGCGCTTCAACATTCTGATCGTCGAACCAATCTTGATGCTTACGTATTGGCAAGCCTAACACTTCCATGGCAGTGGCGTGTGGGGCATCGCGTAGGGCTTTCCAGGATTTGTCAATGTCATCATTCACTTCCACGTTCTCTAGGTTTTCATCCAGCTTGTCGGATAATGCTATCTGTACTTCAGGATTCTTCAATGGCTTAACGTTAATACGTCTAGGGACAGTTGATTTCTGAATTCGCCGGCAATGAAGACAAAGAGAAGTTTTGCTGCGCAGCAGGGCATGGTCAGATAGGTAACAACTGGTATGAAATGAGCGCGTTATCATGAAGTCGCGAATATCGCGTTTCTTTGTGATAACATAATCAATCATATGTCAGTTATTTGAACGAAGGTGCATCCATGTAGTTTTGTGGCATTTCTTCTGTTGAAATACTGTGTTGGTGATAGTGAGATTAAACTCCCTGCATAAGGAAAGGAGACGGAGACAATTATCATTCATTTTCCCAACTCCATGACGTCCCAAAACCCCTCCCCACCAACCCTTGCATTAACCCCCCCCATCAGAATGAGCTTATCCTTGTGGCGAATGCCACCGATCACTTCCCGTAACTGCTGATAAAAGTCGTCTTTCTCTTGATCGGGTCTACTCATTGTTGGTGCATAGCAACTTACAAGTGTTACGCGCGTCTCAAGCTCTAACTCAAGGGTTAGAGTCATGATACGATCTGACAGACCTTTGGGCAGGGACTGCAATGAACGCGCAAGTTCTGGTTTCACAGCAAAGCCAAATCCAGAGAGACGTGTCTCATCTGGACCTTTACCACTTGTGAAGAAAACGTAACCACTCTTCTCTTCCTTGAACTGAGCGTCATTGTCCTGGAGGTTGCGAAATTTCCAAGACCCAAACAGAAATTTCTTCATTGATTTTCAATTGTTTTGACTGCGATACTGGATACACAGACAGCTGCAGTTAGCTGCCAAGCTGAATATGTGAGCAAGCAATGTTTAGGGCTCCTTTTATCGCCCCTTCTCCGGCATGGGGAAAGCAGTGCTGTCCCTGAAAAGGGCTGCTTTGTCATCGAAGGAGGATACGAACTGCACAATTGCTCACATGTTTGTGCAGAACGGTCATCACCCATCGACCGCCACTGTGTAGATATCCAGCTAAGGACTCTCAGTGATATCCTTCCCCTGTCCCCGTCGCCTTCAACCAATCGCCAGTGATCTCCTTGCATGTAGGACTACGTAAAACTAAGATTTAATGTTGTCAGAATACCCACACAAAAGGTTTGATTTAAGTTGTGAAAGCCCGTGTACAACCATCCACACTTTTTGGAGCGGTTGATAACACAAATTCGGTGCAAAAATTTGCCACAGAATAGGTGAACAATAGTCCTCAGGTTTTGTATCAAAGTTTTCCTTCTCCTAGATGCATGCCATAATTAAGGCTAAGGGTGCATCACTCCTAGTGGTTTAAACGCGCCCTCAGACACCAACCTGGGTATTTCCATGTCCCGGCGCAATATATATATATATATATATATATATATATATATATATATATATTTCTGTAGTTCACTGCTACCAGCAAGCAGAAAATTATTTTTCTCCTGATGATGGCCATGTTGGCCGAAACTAGTCGACGAATCTAAATGAAGTAATAATAAAAACGAAGGAATATTAATATACAACTCATTGTGTCTGAAGATTTTAATTTTTAATATTTTTTCTTATTCAATATATATATATATATATATATATATATGTGTGTGTGTGTGTGTGTGTGTGTGTGTCATTCGTAGACAGTACTGTTTCGCTCTAACATAGCTCCTCAATGCGACTAGACATCCGAATGCCTCAAGCCAGGATCGAAACCCAACCGATTTGGTGTCAGTCAGAGCTTCAACTCTATCTATCTTCATTCGGCAGAGTGAAACAGCTAAATCTAGCGTATTGTTTTTACGAATGTAAACAAATGCCAATCAGCCGGAGTGCTCTATTCATTTTACTGAAGAGCTTTGATTAACGCAGGTGGCTGGTGTTTATAGAATTAGCTTATCACTCAACAGTGCTTAATTGAAATATATTTTCAAGACTTAAATGATAATTATATATATATATATATATATATATATATATATATATATATATATATATATATATAGATAGATGTGAACAGATAAATAGATAGATATGAACATTGACTGATAGATAGATAGATATGTAGATAGATGTGAACATATATAGATAGATCAATAGATTTGAAAACGATAATAGATTGATAGAGATATATAAAATAGATAGATAGATAGATATGAACAGACTGAGATAGATTAATAGATGTAAACAGATTCAGATAGATACATAGGTAGCCAGACAGACAGGTATATATATATATATATATATATATATATATATATATATATAGAGAGAGAGAGAGAGAGAGAGAGAGAGAGAGAGAGCGAGAGAGAGAAAAATAAATGAATAAGGAAAAATTATAAGACTTTTTAGGCTTTTAAAATGTTTGCTGCACGTATTGACTAAAGAGGAGATTAAGTTTATTAATCATTTCAAGTTCAAAATGACGTCATGTATCACTCATATAAGCATCAATATACACTGATGCTTTTTTCTTTTATTTATAAAAAAAATTCGTTCTACTTTGCAAAATAAAACCTGAGACCAACATATAAGTTACCCAAATATTTTTTTCAACGCTCATATTATAAGCTGAAACTCACGCGGTATATTGCTCATGTTATAGAAATGTAAATATACCCTGTAAATTTTACCAGCGATGGTTAATTTTCTTATGAAAACTCTAACTAGCAAAAAAAAAAAAAAAGAAAAGTCTGACATAATTATACAGTCATGGAGGCAGTTCATAATTATCGTTTTTATTGTGCACTGCGGGCGCCATACTGGCTCCCTGAAGACATTTCTCGCGGCGAAGAGGTTACGAAACAATATCTAAATTTATACTGCCTGGCAGTTTTTCGGTGCACAATATCTTAACATATCGAGCCATCTCAGTTCACTGGAATATTTCTGTTTGTATAATTTCAGTGTTGTGGTAAAATCAAATATTGCGTATATCTGTTTTTTTTTTTTTTTTTTTTTTAGACATATTAGATTCTGACAACATTTGCGAAATGCTTAAAATACGTCATTTTCTTTTTATTCGGTAGAAAATGTCATCTCGTGTGAGTTGGTCTTTAACGGAGACTGAACGACCGACAACTATATTTATTAAGGTTGACAGACTTTAACGTAAGGCCACCTACGTTACATACCCGAAATAGGTTGACCCACTTACATCAATTATAGCCAGCGAAACTAACTTACTAATATTAATATCAAGATCACTGTGCTTACGTATAGACATGTATGCTTATATATATATATATATATATATATATATATATATATATATATATATATATATATGTATGCATGTATGAATGTATGTATTTGTGTGTGTGTGGGTACAGAGCCTGTGCGTATTACTTTCGAATTCCCCACGTCAGGAGCACCCGGAGCTTTATTGGGGACCCCGAACAGTGCTTTGTGATTCTCGCTTTCTTATCAACATTTGCTTTTTTCTACCTATGTTCATATACGCTAAAAATTAAACTATGTACAACTGACTATTAAAGGATGAGAAAATTTCGCGGATTTTGATGTCATTCTGGGGTCATTTTTCTTTCGTCCAAATCCTTGAAAAAAATACGCTATATAAAATTTACTATTTTTAAAAATCCATAATGTTGAATGTGTTAAAATTAATTAATTTTTTTACAAGAAAAATTACGAGTCAATTCTTATTGCTGCAAAACATTGTTGATTTATTTAAGATGCAATGATCTATTATGACACATCTCTAATTTATATTTAGATACATTTTATTTATTTTCAAATTTTCTAGTTGAATTGTTTACCTATATTGTATTTAATCCATTATTATTCATAATTAGATCACAATAAAAATTGTATTTTATATGAATACTACCTTATAAAAATTGAGATGTAGATATGAGGCGCCATATCATACATTAGGGGAGGTGTATCATAGATTTGTAGTGGGGCCTTGCACCGGCATTTATACGGATAGATAGAAAGAGAGAAATAGAAATAGGATAGATAGATAGATAGATAGATAGATAGATAGATAGATAGATAGATAGATATGAAGAAGCTGAGATAGATAGATATGAATAGAAAGAGATACATAGATAGATGGATAGATAGATAGACAGGCAAATATGAACAGACTGAGATAGATAGATAGATAGATAGATAGATAGATAGATAGATAGATAACAAGAAAATCTCATGTTGATGTTAAAAGTTGCCACAAATCATTGTTGATTTATTTAAGATGGAATGATTAATTATGATATCCATTAAAACCTGGCACGTGGAACTAGAACAGTCTACCCCAGTGAGCGAAATCAAGGGTTTAGTTCGACAACTACCTGAAGGAGGCCGGAGCATACAACGGCCGAAACGTAGTAATAAATACATGACAAAGATGAGAAGAATAGTCCGAATAATATAAATAGTGTTCATAATACCTCATGTCAGAAATATAGACAGATACTGAAGGGCCGAAACATTGTAATAAATATGGCGACAAAGATGAGGACAATAGCCCGATTAATGTAAATAATATACATAATACCTCATCTCAGAAATATAGACAGATACTGAAAGGCTGAAATGTTGTAAAAAATATGGCGACAAAGATGAGGACAATAGACCGAATAATGTAAATAATGTACATAATACCTCATCTCAGAAATATAGACAGATACTGAAAGGCTGAAATGTTATAATAAATATGGCGACAAAGATGAGGACAATAGTCGGAATAATGTAAATAGTGTACATAATACCTCATCTTAGAAATATAGACAGATACTGAAAGGCCGAAACGTTGTAATAAATATGGTGACAAAGATGAGGACAATAGTCCGAATAATGTAAATAGTTTACATAATACCTCATCTCAGAAATATAGACGGATACTGAAAGGCCGAAACGTTGTAATAAATATGGTGACAAAGATGAGGACAATAGTCCGAATAATGTAAATAGTTTACATAATACCTCATCTCAGAAATATAGACAGATACTGAAAGGCCGAAACGTTGTAATAAATATGGTGACAAAGATGAGGACAATAGTCCGAATAATGTAAATAATGTACATAATTCCTCCTCTCAGAAATATAGACAGATACAATTATGATATGTCTCTAATTTGTATTTAGATACATTGTATTTACTTTCAGTTTTTCTCGTTGAATTGTTCACCTTTGTTGCTTATGATCCATTATTTTTATATAATTAGGTTACAATAAAAATTGTATTTAATATAAATACCACCTTATGACAATTTACATGTACTAGAGTGGGGGGCCACATATTATAGATTTGGTGAGGAGCCACGAGACCCTTGTCCCAACCCAGCATATGAGGGATGTCAAAGGACAAATGTGACATTTACCTTGATAAAATTCCTTGAGGAACGAAACTCATCGACATAAAAGGTTTTGTTCTTGCTCTTTCTTTTATTAATATTGTCTTATCTGGTACATTTCTGTCTGTTACAAGTAAGCTTCCCTCTATCTATAGAAGAATGGTTGTGTCTTCCAACTGAACAGAAATCAATATCGATATTCATTACTGTAGCTTATTAATTCAGACACATTTATAAGCTTATCCGCTTAGCCTCATTTGTCTGGAGCTGCGTTATGGATATCTGACACTGTTGTATTTACTTTGCGTCGTTTTTGGCGCGTGTCTGTACTACGTGACCGTCCAGAACCTGATCTACTGGTGCAGGAATATTGATATTAGGCTGTTGCTGACATCACAGCCCCATTGAGGAATCATTTACAATGGGCGTAGCTATCCTTCGATAATATTTCCAAGGCCAACGAATTAACCGCTCTCAAACGGTTTTACTTAAATAAAAGGAACAAACATGTCTCTCAGTGGCATAGCACCAACTTGCACTGACCTCCTTCACGGTACTAAACATTATCGCAGTATTGCCGAAGGCTCAGACACCGGCAATTCATTGGTATAAGTGATATTTCCTAGACGCCAGCATGCACATATTTTAGCCAGCTCAAGATCGGCATTGTTCTTCAGGGTTTATTTTTAGTCGATATATTGATATATAAAAGGATAGATAGATAGATAGATAGATAGATAGATAGATAGATAGATATTTTTGTTTTAAATTGAATCAGATAAAAGAAAACACAGAAAGCCAGAACTGCAACTTGCAAGGTAAGGTATGTTAGTCATATGACGTAATACTGAGGTGCATTAAAAATACGGGGTTGTACACTATCAGTTCAGTTATGTGCCATGCGTGGTACACGCTTAGGCGATCATGTATCTTTCGATACATGACTGACAAAGCAGATTTTTTCCCGCAGTAGGTTGCCATTTCTTTCTGCGGTAGACCAGTTGCCTTGCAAGGCTATAGAAACAGGTCTGTCCTGCTATTTACCCATAGCTGGAGGGAGAAGAAGAGGATTCACACCTTTTCCAAGGGTATTAGCACGTAATTGAATGTAATGGAGTCGACTGGAATTCGAACTCGGCTCTCCGATTCCTCAATCCGAGCCGATATCCATTGTAGACTATAGGAAGTCGAAAAATTCGACAGTCTTGATTTTGGATCGATATAAATAGGCTGATATTGACACACAGGTTGATAGATGATTTTAAAACAATATTTTACTGAAGGAGGTTGCTTTATGGACGGAAGAGGAGGAGAAGGAGGAGAATGAGGAGGAGAAGAAGTGAAGAAGTGCTGATTATGAGGATATGTAAAGAAAAATAACAGTTGACCTTAGATTTGTGGAGGTTAACATTCCAGTGAACGGGAAAGCATCCCGTTGGCAGTCTCATCAACAAAGCAGCGATTCTTCGGAGAGAAGATATAGATAGATAGATAGATAGATAGATAGATAGATATGAATAAACTGAGATGTATGTGTATATGTATGTATATATATATATGTATGTATATATATATATATATATATATATATATATATATATATATAGATAGATAGATAGATAGATAGATAGATATGAATAGACTGAGATTTAAAGGACATTCTTAGAGAACACAGATAGATAGATAGAAAGAGAGGGGGAGATGTAGAGGGAGAGATATGAAGAGAGATATGACCAAACTGGGATATATATATATATATATATATATATATATATATATATATATAGAGAGAGAGAGAGAGAGAGAGAGAGAGAGATAGATAGATAGATAGATAGATAGATAGATAGATAGATAGAGATAGATAGATAGATAGATAGATAGACTGAGAAAGGACACTCTTAAAGAGAAAACAAATAGATAGTGAGAGAGAGGGGAGATGAAAAGGGACATGGGGCGATATGAACAGAGACGTATATATATATATATATATATATATATATAGATAGATAGATAGATAGATAGATAGTCATGATCAGACAGATAGAAATAGTCTCAGATAGATAGATAGATAGATAGATAGATAGTTATGATCAGACAGATAGAAATAGTCTCAGATAGATAGATAGGCCAATTGATTTAATTAGTAGCTAGAGAGATAGATATGAACAGGCTAATGGGTAAAATGTTTGTGTGTCTGTGTGTGAATACGTGGTATGTAAGTAAATTATGGGAGGACGTAAATAAACAGCTTTTTATAAATTCCTATATGCCTATAAAATTTATTCTATATCTACAATAAAATTGTTCGCATTGTTTAAAGGAAGGCCCACATTTTTTGGCCGGGCGGACCCCCACTGTCTACCCCATTCCTATCTCGCTCTTCATAGTTCAATCTCAAAATTAGAACGCGACACAGACATAACACGCCTACGACCCATGACACCCTCTTCCACGCCCAATCATTCTGCATACCAGCCAGATATGTTAAAATTAGGACTAGAAACGCAACGACCCCTTCTTTTTGAGCTCCCTCCCACTTCAAGTCTCCCTTTGCTGGTCTGGCATACTCGCACACAGTGTTGGAATGTTAAAAGGCCAGGTTTTCTCATGTGAACGCCCTTTGTTGCTGCTACTGTTGTTGCTTGGTCGTCGCTACATTCCCGCGTAAATTGGGCCTGCGCTTTGTTTGAATAAAATGGCGGGAAACATCAGTATCGACCGCGCCCTTCCGTTCCCTTCTTCTTCAGGCTTTATTTCATTTTTCTCTTTGTGATTTTATCAAAAAAAAAAAAAAAAAAAAATGAAGAAAACCCACAAGGTTATGATCCGAAAATAAACAAATGAAATTGAAAATGACAAAACAATTTAAATCAAATATTTAAATGCGACAATCTTGATGAAAAAGAATATATATATATATATATATATATATATATATATATATATATATATATATATATATATATATATATATATATATATTTATATATATAAAAGAGATAAAAATCTTTTATAATGTAACAAATTCAGAAAAACATTTGCTTATTTAGGAGAAATGAAAAGCAAATATTAAACATATATCGTTAATTGAGAAAAAAAAAAAACTAGAAAAATTAGGATACTTTAAAATCTTTTGTAAATTTTCAAAGGATTTATATTCAATTATTTTTGAATAATTACAATTTTAATAATATGCTGAAAGGGTTATTCCTTAATTAATTGCAAACGCATAATGAGGCAAAGAACACGGTGAATTTTTAATAATTTGTAAACAATTTATGCGAAAATCATTTGCATATTTCAAGAATTAAATTAAATTTATTACAACGTTTTTTTTTAAATTTTTTTTTATTTCTTGTTTTTTTTATTTTGCCATTTCTTTTTCTTTGCTTTGTTTTTCCTTTATTGTTTTTCTTTTTCTTTCCTTCTTCATCTCTTTCTTATTTTCTTCTTATTTTTCTTGCTTTTTACTATTTTTACATTTTCTTTGCATTCTTTCCCACTCTTTTTCTTTCTTACGTTTTCTTCATTTCACTCTTTCTCTCTTTTCTTCATAGTTTCTTTCTTTTAACGGTTTTTCCTTTTCTTTCTTTTTCTCTATTTTTCTTGTGTTTTTTTTTTAAATTTTTCATTTCTTTCTATTATTTTTTCCTTTTCTTCTTTTCTTTGAAATTTCTTTTCTATTTTTGATTTTTCTTCTTCCTTTCTTTTTTTCTTTGCGTTTTCTTTTTCGATTTTCAGTTTTTTTCTTTCTTTGCATTGTTATTTTTTTTCTTTCTGCCTTTGCAGTTTTCCTTTTTCAGTGTTTTTTTTTCTTTTTAGTTTTTACTATTTTTCACTTCTTTTCTTTCCTTGCTTTTACTTTTTTTATTTTCCTTTCCTCTTTCATTTTTCTATTTTTCATTTTCTTTCTTTCATTTTTATTTTTTTTTGTTTATTTGTTTGTTTGTTCCTTTCTTTCTTTGCATTTTTTAATTTTTTTCTTTTTTTCTTTCATTTTTTCCCTTTCTTTGCTTTACCTTTTCTATTTTGTTTCTTTATTTGTTTCTTTCTTTTTTGTTTCTTTGCATTTT